>VXAK01002665.1:57750-81146 GCA_013399435.1 Arenaria interpres | reverse complement strand
GAAAAAATTCTTCCTAATAAAGAGGGGGGGAATGGTGACGCCCACCCACTTTAATTGAAATGAGCCCTTTTTCTTCATCGGGCCCGGCCAGAGGGACTAGCGTTGAAGGCGCAGGGTGCCAGCCTGCTTGTGGTGCTTCCGCAGGCCTGGGCGAGCCGTTGTGGGGAGGAGGCCTTCCCTCCCTCCCTGTTCCCCACAATGGCGCTGCGGCTTCACAGCTCATCCCCCCCTCAGCTCCCCATCCAGCCCTCTGGGGAGGGCAGGTTGGCTTTTCCCCAAGGGTACAAATGCACCAGGTCACCGTGCAGTGAGCGCACCCGGGGACAGGTCCCACCGAGGTCACCTCAGCCTGTCAGGGCTCAGGAAACGGTCCCTCAGGGCAGGAGGAGGCCACATCCATGTGTGGACTGATCCACAGCAGGTTCTGAGAGGTTTGAGCCCGTCACCGTCAGGTCCCCTGGGGTTTGTTCCCCAGCTCTGAGGTCTGGCACAGCCTGGAGATGGGTTTGGGGGAGGAAGGGGTCCCGTGTCCCAGCAAACGCCTGGCTTGGGCAGCGTGACCCGTTCACATCCCGACCTCTTCTCCTCAGGGTTGGCTGAAGCCATCAGGGTCACTAATGGTCTGACTGGTCCTGAGACTCTAACACAGAGCTCTGAGGAACAGCGTGAGGAAAGAAATGGGATTCCATACTCATCCCAGATGGGTAAATACCAGCAAAAGAAGATTTTGCTTCATTTATTTACATTTCTACCAAAAAAAGCAAGCGCAATTCAGAGGGTGAAAAGGGTTTTTATTGTTAACAACATCAAGGTGTTCTTTAACCACTGAGAAATATCTTCTGCACGTGCAGCTGAAGTCTATGAGCAACAGAGGAATTTGGGATTTAAGATGGCGTGTGCAGTCCCTACGTGACGGAAATGCTGATGTGTTTGTAACACACATGACATTTAATTTCTGAAAGACTTAATGTTGCAATTAAACTGGACCTTGCTTTGCTTCGGCAGAGCCGGTCAGTTTGACGTTAAAGGTGAACAGCAGAATCGTGTGCTGCCTCTTTCAGGAAACACAGACGGCCTCACGGAGCTGGTTTTCTGCTGACAAAACTTGCTGTGCTCTGGGAGCTCTTGGGGGGGGATTTTACACAAAGAAAGAAAAGGTAGGAAATCTTGAAACAAAAGGCTCAAACAGGGACCCTGGAAGCTGCTTCTCATCTCTTCCACCAGCGCGGCTGGGGCTTTGTCTGGGAGGGTGGGGGTCACTGCCAACTTCTACCTCCGTGGCCTGGCAAGAGTTTGCCACCCTGAAAGAAAACCTGAGAGACGAGAGGCTTAAAACATTCCATCTGCTGGAGAAGCAGGAAAAACCAAACCTTTGGACCTAAAGTATAAGGAAAGTCATTAGTGCTGCGGAGCGGGGCAGGTGTGAAGTAAAATAATCTGTATGAGGAGGAAACGGCTTCTTCGTGAGTCAAAACATTAGGCTGCAAGTGAGGCTGTGAATTTGGGGATTAATGAGCCAAAATTCCTGCTGCGTGTGGGCTGCGGGAGCTACCAAGAGCTGCCACAGCCCCACGGTACCAGGGAGGGCCCTGCCATGGGGAGAGGGTTGTGGCCGGTGACAAAGGAGCCCATCTCCCAGTCGCAGTACACGCTGCCCGCGGGAGAGGACCCGGGCCCTCGCAAGGGGCTCTGTTCAACATCGAGAAGTAGTTAATGGAACAAATGGATGTTATTTTTCTTCTGCGGTTCACTTTTGCGCAAGAGCTTTTCCTTACAAGGTGACATGTCTAAAGCAACGGGCGGACTGAGCTGGGTTGAGGTCAGTGGGAGATGTCCTGCGGCAGGGCGCTGGGATTTCTCTTGCTGCCCAGCTCTTGGATTTGAAGTAGGTTGAAGAGGTCTTGTGGGTTCCAGTTGCCCTTTGGGCTCTTCGTGTTCTGCAGCGAATCCAGCGGCTTTAACGGAGGGAAGCCCTGTTCTTTCTCCGTCACTTCCAGCAGCTGCTTCATCAGGCTTGAAGTCTCGTCTCCGCCGATGCCGTTGTAGGGATCTGAGGGATCTTGGCTCTTCTGCGAATCCCACATGGCGTTTGAGAGCGAAATATCCCTGCTGCTGGCTGTGTGCACGCTGCCCAGGGCGTTGTGGAGCCACATCAGGCGCTTCAGCCCTTGAAACGCCCTCCCTTTGTCATGCATGAGCTGATGCTCCGTCACCGCTCTCTTACTGCGGGGAAGAGAGAGTTAATTAGGAACCAAGCACAGCTGGATCCCAGCTGATTTGCATCCATCAATCTTTGATGCTTCTCTGAGCTGGGGAAGGAGCATCAGAGGTGTCTCCACCCCATGTGGAGGACAGCCCCGAGGCCAGGCTGCTGATTTCATACCCTTAGTGTTCTAGGATTTTGGGGGTTGTTTCTTTCCTTCCAGAGCTCTACGTCAGGAGTAATTTAACTGAAATCAGTGGAAATGAAAACAAACGCTTATTTTCTTCAGATAAACCAAAAAATTTAAGCCAAATATGACAGGGGAGGGTGGGCTAATTCCGGGATGCAAATATTTCTGGATTTCAGATCGCAGATAACGGCAGCTCTAGGCTCCCTCTGCAAATTTGGATCTGAATGGGAACCTAAATATGGAATTTTAGTATGTGCCATTTCCATGGTTTGCACTGAACATCCTTACATGGTTCCCTACGCTGTGTTTAAGAGCATCAGCTGAAATGTGGTATACGTTATACATCTAAAAATGCAATTGGTCTAATTTTATACTCCATAAAGGGCAATTTAAATGTTGCCTTATCGAATGTATAGAATTTTCCTTCCCCCGTGCCCTGGTGTAACTGCCAGCAGCGGAGGGCACAGCCCCTTACATCAAAGGCAAGCAGTCTTCTAAGGATAGTAAGTAAAAGGATGACATTGCTTACTTTTCAGTGTCTTGACATGTTGCAAAACAGGCAAAAAAAAGAATTGCCAAAAACGTAACCATCTGCAGAGATCTCTGGGGCAGGAACATTTTCTCTCTTCTTTGAAGCTGCTCCACAGGACGAGGCGCTGACAGGATGATCAAAAAAAATGATTTTTTTTTTCTCTGTTCTTTCTTTCACCTGATAAAATGAATTTCAGCCTTTAAGCACTGCTAAAAGCGGAACGTTGTACTATGGTACATCATCCCAGGAACTCCCAGAGCATCAGCCACGTGGATTTCTAACATGCACCAGTAAAAGATGAATAGATTTAATAACATATTTCTACATTTCTTTGCTAAGAGTCCTAATCGCCTTTTCCACTCTTGCCTTCTTCCCACACATGCATTTGCAAGCACTGAAGATTATTTAATTTAGAAATGGCAAAAGACCTTCCTGATAAAATCTTAGCAGAAATTTAACAAAAAGATGAGGATTGCTGCCTAAGAAACTTGTCACAACACTCAAAGAGTTTATGACAGGACTGTGCAGATCAAGTTAAAAGGTGCTCACAGCCCTGGGGTTCGGACCCTTAATAATACAACCTTTTCCACAAGCCTTTAACTTCGACCCAACAAACTTTAATAATTAATAGAGGTGGACTGTTTTAATTTCATTATGATTTTTTTCCTTGTGAGTTACAGTAAGACTTTCTGAGCAGGTAAAAAACCTCAGTTATTTAATGTTTCTTCATTAATATATAAAAATAGGCACTACTAAAAATTTCACTATTCCAGTCCCTCAAGGGGCTGCAGGAAAGCTGGGGAGGGACTCTGGATGAGGGAGGGGAGCCCTAGGAGGAGGGGGAAGGGTTTGACCCTGAAAGAGGGGAGATGGAGCTGAGATGTGGGGAAGAACTTCTTGGCTGTGAGGGTGGTGAGAGCCTGGCCCAGGTTGCCCCGAGAAGCTGTGGCTGCCCCATCCCTGGAGGGGTTCAAGGGCAGGTTGGAGGGGGCTTGGAGCAACCTGGTCTGGTGGGAGGTGTCCCTGCCCAGGGCAGGGGGTGGCACTGGGTGGGCTTTAAGGTCCCTTCCAACCCAAACCATTCTATGATTCTATGAATAGCTGTGTTGATGCCCATCTGCCACTGCACGAACGTGATTAGACTGATACTGGGTTTCTTTTCTGTAAAAAATAAAAGTGGATTTCTGGCTTAGCGAGGGACAACTAGAAAATGTAATTGTGCAATGATTATTTTCATCTAAATTCAGCTCTATAGCTGCTCCTGGCGTTGCTGCGCCTCCATCTACCCATTGTTTCAAGGCCACTGAACCCTTTAATGCCGGGTTTATCCTTGAAATCTCTGCATTTTTTTACACTAATGACTGTACCCTGCTTTTAGGATTGGCTCCAGCCTGTCCCTTCAGTCATTTACCAGCAAATCCTCTATTAATTCAAATCAAAACCTGAATGAACAACAAACCAAAAGTTGCAGGATTTAAATTGTTATTTAAGAACAGTAAAGCTATGCACCCATCTAATGAGGCTACTAATTTTTTGAATAAATACTTCTTTTTGTGCAGAAGCAGTTTGGGTTAATAAAAAAGTCAGCATCTCATTGACTGACTTTTCTTTATACTGACTTGAATATTCAATTGTTAATGACTGAAAGGCAAAGTATACATTTGGTTGTATAAAATTAAGCTTGTTCTTAATAAAGTCTCCACCAATTTGTAAGTAATTTCCTTGGACAATATGTTCAAATTAAACTAGACCTGAAAGAACAAATAGGTACTGGTTCCAATTTAAAACTTTTGGTATTAAATATATATATATAAGTGATATTTGAGGTTATGCTAATGTAGAACCGCTCGTACCTAATGAATAATCTATACCTTCCTATTGTGATCAACAGTAAACTATATATTAATCAAAAAGCATCTTCCAGTTACAAAAGTAACATTATCTACTTACTGCTGATCCCGTAGAGATCCCGGTGAAGTTCTGCTCTGCACAGATGTGTCTCTTTGCCGGTCCTCCCGTGACGTTCCAGTTGCAATGACAACGACTCCCTTTCACCACCTTTTATACCTGCCCAGAAACAATAGAAATGATCCCCGCGGCACTTTGTGACTAAGACCGTTCCTCTCATGTCACCGAAATGAGACAGCTCCCCGTTTCCAGCGATAATAAATCTGGGATTCTGAAATGTCCTGTTCAGCTGTGACTAAGGAAAAGATCACAAGTTCGGGGACAGTATCTTACTCCTTTGCTGGCTCTCCTCTTCCCTGACAACTTTTTATTCTAATTCTGCCCCAAGATGATGTTATTCCTGGTTTGATCAGGAAATAAGTCTCTGGTATGTGAGATTTCCCTCCTTCGCCATCACCACAAACCCACGTATCGGACACTAATGTTGCGTAGGAGGAATCTAAACAATAGTGATGAACTCTGTAATGCCAGTTATCAGGCAAAATGGGACAGTTACAGAGAATCAGAGGAGCTGGTAAATAAGATCTCACTGGATTTTAATGTTCAGGACAAATTTCATTGAAATCCATTGATTTTCCAGTAAACATACTTGTTTTAAATCTCGGAAACTGGGGAGATACAGAAAAGACTTATCAGCTGGCTAAGAAGTAAAAATGCAAGTGGTAGCTCAGGCAAAAAGCCGAATTCTGATATGCTTTGAAACCGGGCGAGTTGCTGCTGTGTGAGGTTTCGTACTCGTTTTATGATCTCTAACCAGGTAATTTCCATAGAATTTGGATACTCAGGATGTAGCCGGACCACTAGGCTGCAACAGCAGTCTATTTAAGAGTTCCTGTTTCTCAAAGTGAAAGGAAATGAATGTATTTGTCACCTCTAAGGAAAAATTCCCTGGAAGGATTGAAAAGATAATTTGCTTGGTGTTATCAGGAGGTACTGATTCCTTTCACGGAGGCACAGCTATACCTTCCCCTTCAGCCCAGCCTCAGGTGAACGCAAACACATTGTCCTCATGGAGACAGGCCCCATTAGCAGCGCCCGCACGACCTCATCTCTTCTCGCAGCTTCTCTGGACACCAAATTGCTTTTTATTATCCTCCTCACGACGGCTTATTTTGAGCCCCTCTATTTCAGAGCAATCAAATAACCGTTCCCTGATTTCATTACCTGAGTCTCAATTGTTAAGGAGAGTGTCACTCGTTAAAGCGAGCAAAGCGTATCACCAATTAACGATGACATTTGTTAAATGTTGGTAAAACAGGGGCCTGTGTTGCATCTTGGTTTCCAGGGTAGCGGTTACGCTGCCGTTACACTGAATTATCTGCCTGAGAAACCCAGGTTTCTTGGTTACATCTTCAAGAACGAATAAGCATTGGCCAAAGTCATGTCCAAAACATCTGGTCTAATTCATCCTTGAACTTTTCGAGTCTCTATTATATATAATGGGTTTTCACTGAATGCGGTTACCCGCGTCTCCAACGGAAGAACTAATACCCCAGTAATCCGAGGGGCTGCAGGAGATGCTGACACGGGGTCGGTAAATGGCCACTTGAAGCGTTCCGTAATGGCCCAACTGCATTGCCATGGCTACGCTCTTCCACTGGCTATTTCTTTCCACCCAAGGACTTAGAAGAAGTCAAAATAACCTTGGATGTGACTTTGCAATATCTCCCAGAGGGATGTATGTGAGGGCAGATCACGCTGAAGTTACACCTTTGAGAAGCATCCAGTGCGTGGATTTACTTGCACCAGCAGCGCCGTAGGGAAGGGATGCTGGGCAGGGGTTGACTTCCATGGTCTGCGATATTTCTAAAGAAAATATAAAATACATTCAGGGTACAGCTTATACCACAGCCACACACAGTAGTTAATACTTCTAACTATGGTGGGAACGTTGCTAATTGGGAGGAGACCTGAAAGGAGTGTGTAGCCGGGGGGGGTTGGTCTCTTCTCCCAAGGAATAGGTGATGGGACAAGAGGTAACGGCCTCAAGTTGCGCCAGGGGAAGTTTAGGATGGATATTGGGAAAAATTTTTACACTGAAAGGGTTATTAAGCCTTGGAAGAGGCTGCCCAGGGACATGGTGGAATCGCCATCCCTGGAGGTATCTAAAAGCCGGGCAGACGTGGCGCTGAGGGACACGGGTCAGTGGTGGTTTTTGTCAGTGTTGGGTTGATGGTTGGACTCGATGATCTGAAAGGTGGTTCTACAATTCTATGATTCTAACATCACCAGGAGAACTTGTATGAGCAGCACTCCCAAGTGGTTTTTGTAGTGGGTATATTTTCAGCTCTCTGCAAGAGCCCTGGGCAGCGTAGAGCCACCAAAGAGCCCATTCTGCCAGGGAAGTCACCAGCAAACCCGGCTGACTGGAGCTGGGTGACCTCAGGGCCTCCCTCTGAGCAGACTTGGAGCCATCGAAGGGTTTTAGCCTTGGCTTCAGAGCCTTTGCTCCCACCCTCTGGCTTTTCCTGGCCTGACTCTACGTTAGAGGGTGCCTTTGCTGTTCCATCGCCGCCTTCAGCCGGAGGGTGTGAGCCAGGAGGGCTGGGAAAATTACGGTTTCCCAGTGAGTGAGTCTTTTGTTTTCCTTTCCAGTCCTCTCCCCGGGGAGGCAGGTGGGGGAGGAAGGAGTATGGTTCCTTGCAGAGCAGGAGAGAAAAAGGAAAAAGAAAGCCTGGAGGCCCCTTTGAAGGGGAAGAAGGAACTGGGGGGAGGGAACAGAAAGCAAAGAAAATGTGCAAATAGCCTCGTTAGGGCAAGGGGGATCCTCTTGCCTGGGATTTTAAAACTTAATTAGACAAAGACCGTACTGCATCAAAGGGATCCTCTATCTGTAGGGAGATGGAGACCGATCTGATGAATTTCTTCCATGTGCTGTTCCCTCTTACTCACCACTAACAGGAGTGTGGGCTCGCAGAGGGCTTCGTGCTTCTCAAATGTAAAAATCTACTTTGTCGTGGTTTTTTTTTTTAAGTATATTTTTTTTTCCATAGCTGCTCTTAGCCCAACAGACTAAAATTGGTATGAGCTGCTCAGCGCAGCGTGTGGAAAGAAAGACACCGCCCTGTTGAGAGGAAACTGTTTGACCACACTTGGATGGTAAATATAGTTCCCCTGCGCCGCTGGTGAAGCGCTGCTAATGAACGGCTGCTCTCCCTTCCTGGCCTCCTCTCTGAGAGATGAGAGGAAATGACACCTCCCAGCACACCCGGAGGCCACCAAGGCTTTTGCACCACCGCACCCGCATCACTGGCACGATTGGGGCCACCACTAGCCCTCCGAGCCGGGAGGAAGGAGCCAGCAGCAGCAGCAGCAGCATCGC
This sequence comes from Arenaria interpres, assembly GCA_013399435.1. Taxonomy (NCBI): domain Eukaryota; kingdom Metazoa; phylum Chordata; class Aves; order Charadriiformes; family Scolopacidae; genus Arenaria; species Arenaria interpres. Next base: position 72,931 of record VXAK01002665.1, on the reverse strand, counting down.
CTCCATAACCATCTGAAGGAGATGAAATTCAGCTCCTAGACAGCAGGCTCCAGGCTTCTCCTCCGTTTGGGTGCTTATAGCTCTTCTCTGTCACCTTCTTACTGCTGGTGGGGACAGTCTTGTGCGATCCATTTAGGGAGGGTCGGCTCCAGGGCGGCGTGGGCAGTTTTTAAATCCTGGCACCTCATCCACTAACGCACTGCATCATCCCGGAGAGAACTCCCGTCTTCCAGGGAATTCAAATTGACGTTGAGCAGCAGTGAGTCAGGCTCACTGAATTTTCCATTTTCTGATTTCGAGCCAGATTTACAGAAGCACTGGAGGCTCTGAACACAGTAGCAGGGGCAAGTGTATTGTCCTGCAAAACCTGCCCTGGAGCCAAGCCTGGGCCTGACTCTTTCCTTCCCCAAACAGTCTCCAGACGTAGTATTTTCTGTGCGCAAACCACATTCAGGTGAAGCTGAGACAAAGCCTCCGGTCCCTTGTGCTGTTCCTGGAACACCCACTGGGCTCTCCCAGCTTATCCCTGTCCCAAGGTGGCTGGAGAAGTCTGCTGAGAGCAATCTGAGGAGAAAAAAAAAACAAACCCAGAACAGAATAAAAGGAGAGGTGTTCCCCAGGGCCATGGGACCTGCCTGCCCTGGAGAGGGGAACGCCGCCATCTGGTGCCCAGAGCTGGGTTTGGTTCTGGGGCAGCCCCAAATCCTGCCTGAGAAGCCGGGGAGGCCCGAGGATTACCGAGAATCCGACATCTTGTCCCCAGGCTTTATACTAAACGGGGTGCCCAGTGGCTAATGGCTGTGGGACCAAGAAGGTGTTTCTGTTAAGGTTTGAGAAACCCATAACAATTTATTGTTGTTCAGACAATCATTCTCTCACATGATGACCCCTCCCCACCCCAGAAGGGGAATTGGGGAAAAACAAGGAAACCCGAGGGTTGAAATAGAAATAGATTTAATAGGATAAGACTAATAATTAGCAATTACACTAAAGAACTAGTATTGATCCTGATATCAGGACTATCCGAAGCTCACTCTATCCCAGGAAGGCGTCTCCTCCAAGCAGGGACAGCCAGTGTGGGACACTGTGAGCTCTGAGGCTTCGGGAGGAAGGGCTCAGGGCTCCGGCTCCGGGGCAAGGAGTTCTCTGAATCCCAGCCATCAAGGCAGAGAGAGCTTCACAGCAAACTTTCTCATTTATATCGAATGTGACGTTCGTGGTATGAAATAATCCCGTTGGCAGCTTGGGTCAAGTGCCCGGGTCTTGCTCCTCCTCATCCCTGCACCCACTGAGCTTGAAAACACAGAGACCTTGAATCCCACACACCAGAGCTGGCTGTAAAGTAAATATTTTCACGAATTTAGACACTAGAGTCTTCTAAAAGTGCATTTTTTCCCCAGCATTAGAAGACAAATTAGTCCTGTGTCACTCAGACCAGGATAGTTTCTTAAAGTACTGAATTGGCCAAGAGCTGGTCTGGATTTCTCCTATCTTTACAGTGACAGCACAAGCTGCGCTGGCCTGAGAGCGGCACCTCACTCTGACAACGTGCGGAGGCTCCCGGCACAGGGGCTGGCGTTGTGACCAACACCCGGCCCTCAAATGCACAACGTGCAGAAGGAGGTGGGATTCCACCAAGGCTCTCACCTGGAAAGGTGGGGATGAAGGTTGAGGCACTTGGAGTCTCCAAGTAACATATCATTCAAGAAAACGGATGTCCTCCTCATTAGTCCCAAAGTGCTTCAGTCTTGGACATGCCGTGGCCCTGCACTGGATGCTGCGTCTGGGTTTAGGTCTATGATGTATAAATTACAGCTTCTTGTTTCACTCTCCCTTTGCTTAAGGTCTGAGGCACAGCTAGAAGCTTTCCCAGTGTAAAAATGCACACATTTTAAAAGTGAGGGAACATAGGAAGTCCCACTCAAAAACGAGGAAGAACTTCTTCACGGTGAGGGTGGCAGAGCTCTGGGACAGGCTGCCCAGGGAGGGTGTGGAGTCCCCTTCTCTGGAGATTTTCAAGACCCTCCTGGATGCCGTCCTGAGTAATGTGCTCTGGGCAATCCTGCTTAGCAGGGGAGTTGGACTCTAGATCCATGATCTAGATCTAGATCTATGATCTCTAGAGGTCCCTTCCAACTCTGTCGAATCTGTGAATCTGTAAGGGATATGGGGACCTGTACCCTGTAAACAGAAAAGCCGTCACCGTGGGAATAAGCTTACACAAGCTGGTTGTACCATATCTAAATATCAGGCAAGTGTAAGTCACTGTTTCTTTAGAAAATAGCCTTCATCAAGATTAGCCTATTGGCAGGATGTGAAAATGGGTTGAATCCACCAGAACTTGACACACAGCTGGCTGGGGTATGACTGTGTAGGCAGCCTGTCCCCCCAGACTAGTTCCTGTTGGGTTCTTGTAATCACATTTCTTCGCAAAAGTCCTTTCTGTAGATAGAATCATACCAGTAAATAAGTATTTTTTCTAAAGTCTAGGTTCACTTGCGGAGCAACTCTAAGATCCTGTTGCTGTTAGAAGTATCCTTCAGTAAATATTGTCTTTCTCCCAAAGTATCCCTTAAATTTGGCTCACAGAGCTGAGCTCTCTGCCAAACCATGACTGGTAGAATATGTTCATTTTCTTATGTGAGATTTCAATCAGAAACGGCAACGTATCTTGACTATAACACCTTCTTTCTCAGTCTGGTCCCAGATCTTGGTCCCATAGATATCTGGGCAGGCATCAGGAGCCTTTTCAGTCTATCCCACCTGGTTAGAGCAGATTTGGTCTGATTTGTAGGGTCAACGTTGTCTCCTTCCTTCCCTGGAAGCTCCGATGCATGTAAAAGTTCAGTACATCTCATCAATATTGGACACAGATGGCATTTTCTTACTGCAAAAGGCAGAGAGTTGCAACGCAGCAGGATTTTTCAAACACCGTGTTAAAAACTTGGAATAAGGAAGAAAGTGCTGTCACACGATGCAGCTTTCGTATCTATATATATATGTATATACCCACACACACGTATATAGCGCTGCTCAGAGCTGTTTCAGGGTATCGTTTCTCAGAGGACAGTCAAAACGCTGACTTTCGAATTACTGAAGTGCTGCGTTGGGGCGTCCTAAAACCGGCTGGGGAAATAGGTTGGGTGTTTTGTCTGAAGGCGGTTGCCTCTATTCTGACCCCTGCCTTTTGTCAGGGTGACGTTCCTTTATAACCCCATCGCGTTATTGCCAGGCTCAAATCCCATTTCAAACGCCCATGACGTGATGTGAGGCAGGGTCTAGTTCCCGCTGCGAACCCCGATCCGGAGGCGACGACGGGAAATCACCATCTCTGAGAAATCATAAAGTGAAACGGCTGAACAGCCCCAAGTCAGTTTCCAATTATTTCATTTGTGTTGCCCCAGGAAATTAACCATCAGCTAATTTAGATTACAATGCATTAAATATCTTTAATTAAAAGCCGGTAAGTGTCAGATAATTGTACGCATGATAAAGGCCCTTTGGAGCATCAGTTACCTCAAAATCCTTGTTGTTTTTCCCTCCCTTGGCCAATTTTGACCCTTGGGAGGATTTTACTAAGAAAAGGCTCTTAAAAATAACAAGGGATCACGGAATTGTCAGAGTTGGAAGGGACGTCTAGAGATCATCTAGTCCAACTCCCCTGCTAAAGCAGGATCGCCTAGAGCACATCACTCAGGACTGCATCCAAAAAATGCAATGCAATGCTGCAAAAGATTTTGGAAAATTCTAATGAATTATACCAGCTGGTTGTCTTTTAATTCCAATACTATTTTTTAGCTGCTGGTACAATTCTAGTAGGATTATTCTAGTAGAACACCCCTTTTCACCTAGTAGACCGAGGACGCCCCAGCCTCTGCGCAATTCCTGCTTGGGAAACACAGTGCATGTGCTTTAATTTGTACTCAAAATGCCTTATCGCAGATAATATTAGTTAAAGTATTATTAATTATACTTGCACCAGATAAATTTGTCTTGTCTGGCCTAAGTCAAAAAGGTAAAGTCTGGATTAAGCACAGCCCACAGATACAGTTTTGGGGAAGTTATTGCAGCAATGGGTAACCCTGGATGGGTTTATCACGTTACCAATAACCAAAACAAGAGGTTTGTTACCTGAGGAAACCAGTCTGGAGCAAGGTATTTTTTTAACTCGTGTTAAAACTTGCATTGTATGTCCTTGCTAATTAAATGAGAGTTTAGTAAAGCACGTCAACACTAACAACACCCTCTGTAACGAAAATTCCTCAGTTCAAAGCCTCTCGTTTTCTATTGAGTGCTGAAAAAAAATCACTTCCTTCTTTTGTGCCTCAGTAGGTGGAAGCCCAGATATAAAACTTACCAAAAAACTATGGTTTAAAACTGGCTTGCTCAACACGTTTATTTGAAGCCTCTGCCCATGGGGATAAATGGTTATTAGTCAATCGAAGCTTTCATGTGTGTAAAACCCTAATGATGAGGGGATGATGCTTAAAAAACACAGCCTGAATGCGTCCCACCGGCTCAGAGAGACACAACACGCAAAAAAACCCTTCTTTTTTTCCTTTTAGCCAGCATAAAGCACCTTCCTGGGCGTGTTGCCGTTTCCTGGTTTCAGGGACCTGAAGCCTTCCCTCGATAATCGGCCTCTAAAGCGAAGTTTTTGGGCAAGAGAAGCGGCCCCGGGGCTCCCGCCCTTGTCCCTCTGAGGAGAAGCCCGTTCACCGCCGTTTGGGCCCGCGCGGAGGCGGCGGGATGAGCCGAGCTGTCAATCAGCGAAACACCGCCCTCTGATTTGCTGCCGGGTGGCGTGACGTTGGAGTGGGCCGTCCCTATATAACGGCGGGCGGGGGAGGTGGCTGCCGCCATTTTGTCCAGTGAGGAAAAGCGGAGCGGGAGTCTCGTTGAGGGTCGAGTCGGCTACGAATAAAGCGCGGGCTGCCTTCGTGCGCCCTCCCTCTTAGCATCGGTGAGGATCTTCACCTCGGAGGGCGGGGGGGAGGCGGCACCCGCGGTCTCGGTCCCCGGCAGGGCGGATGGTAGCGGTGGGGCCCGGTGGCGGCAAACAAAGAGCAGCCGCCATTTTGTAAAGCTGGGCCACGGGCGGTGGCTGCCGCCACGCTGAGGAAAGCCGGGCGGGGAGAAGGCGGGTAGGCCACGGATTACTTTGAAGAGCCCGCTCGCCGCCTTTTCTCCATGGCCAGTGAGGCGAGGTGGGGCTGGGCGGGAGGTGCCGCGGGGGTGGTGTGGCGCCTTTCCCGCCCGCTCCGGGGGAGCGCTTGTCCCTCACGCAGGGCCCAGGAGACTCTCCGGAGGGATTCCCCGAACGTTCCCAGCGTGGCCTTTGCTGGAGATGGCGCTGCTGCTTCCCCCGGCATGTGCGGCCTCCCCCGAATCCCGCTCTGAGAACAATGGGCCCCTTCTCCCGCCCAGCGCTCCCCCTGCAGGCCCGGCCCCCGCTGTAACCCAGGGGCGGGGGAGAAAGGCGCAGAGAAACTCCCCCCTTCAAAGTTGGGGGCCTTAAACGAAATTCCCTGAAGTAGTGAATTTTAATCACGATTACGATATAGCAGCTAACTCTTACGTTTGGCTTTAATCACTGTCCCTTCCCCCCCCACAGCCTCCCCTTCCCTTCCACACCGGTTAATGTTTCTATCATGGCAGATTATATCGCTATTGAAGTTTCTGGGAAAAGCAACCAACAGAATTACTTACCTCGTAAGTGAATAAACACGCGATGTTTCTAAAATATACATGGGCTTTTTTTTTTGTCCTAGCGATGCATCGTGACTCTTGTCCGCTGGACTGCAAGGTTTATGTGGGTAACCTTGGAAACAATGGCAACAAAACTGAGCTAGAGCGAGCTTTTGGCTACTATGGACCACTGCGCAGCGTCTGGGTGGCGAGAAATCCTCCTGGTTTTGCCTTTGTGGAGTTTGAAGATCCACGAGATGCAGCTGATGCAGTAAGAGAACTAGATGGAAGGTAAAAAATGTGCTTCTTGCGTGTTTGGTTTGCCTGAGGAAAATAAGAGAAATTGTGGGCAGTGATACAGTTTAAATTGGGAAGCTTCAACTAGCGAAAAACTTGACTCATTTGTTAAGCAATACTTACTTGTACTGTGGTATAAGGGGAATCTTTTCTTAATAGTGCAGGAATAGCACTGGGGATGGTTAATTTTACATTTTAGAGTTGGATTCCCAGGTTGGAGATGACTTGAACCTCTTGGGGCTTGTTAAGTTCAAGATGGTGTTACTATAAAGAGGCAAAACTGATCAGGGAGAGTCTCCTTGGTTCCTCCTCTGCCGGCTTTAACAGCAGGGAGAGCTTTCAGAGATGGCCAGAGATTTTCTCTGTCATGCTGGACTCTACTTCTTTAGACTCTGAATACCGTGTATTGACAGAACGTTTTTGTGCTTCTCTGTTCCTTCTCCCTCTTGATTTTTTCTGCACACAGACTTGTCCCTGGACACACTAATGATGTTAATCTCTTTCCCCAGAACCCTCTGTGGGTGTCGTGTTAGAGTGGAGCTCTCCAACGGTGAGAAACGGAGTCGGAACCGTGGTCCACCTCCATCCTGGGGCAGGCGTCCTCGAGACGACTACCGCAGAAGAAGTCCTCCTCCCCGTCGCAGGTACCCGAGGTTGAAGTACACTCATAGAGCTGTTGGCAGTGTTTACCACTTAGCATCCTAGAAGCAGGCTTTTTAAAAGCATGTTGATGGATAACATTCATCTATCTGATCACAATTTGGAGATGGCAAATGCTAAAAAAAAACAAAAAAACAAAACCCAAACCAAAAAACCCCAAAACCCCACAAAATCGAACTTAAGTTGTGTTGAATGTTGGCTTTTGTCCCTAGGTCACTGTGCAAGTTGGTAGTCAGCGCCCTCTATCCTGGATTTATCCTCGTTCCTCCTAAAATCTGCTCATCTTCTAGTCACACTTTCCCTTTTCTTCCCAGTACTTCTACTTAGGCTGTTCCCTTTCCTTTATTCCATAATGGCAAAAACATGACATACAGCAGCTTAGCATTTCCATGCAGATGTGTTTCTCCGCTTTGTTTGCACAATTTAAATACTTTCCAAGTAGGCAGCTGTTTAGTAAGACGTGGAGTAACAGTTGCTCTAAACATCTGGAATCTTTACACTTTAGTGTTAGTTTGGAATTAAAACATCGTGTGACGATCCTTGTCACTTGAGGTTTGCAAACGCGGCTCTAAAAGTTAGCAGGATTTTTGGTAACTTGAGAGGTTCTTGGACCCAGACCAGTGTGTCTGGAGGTTTAAGTCTGCAACGTGGTTTTTGCAGGACTGAATTTACCTGTTGCAGGTGAGTGAAGTCCTGAGGGCAGGGTGTGGAGCTTACCCTTTTGCTGTTGAAAAAAAAAAAAAAAAAAGAAAAATAACACAGTAGGAGTATTTGTTAGCTAATAGATGGTTGTACTGATGGCTTGTTTTTCATTTTTTTTATGCTTTTTGGTCCATCTATTAATAAAAATGAACCCGTTACAGAGTCACCATCATGTCTCTTCTCACCACCCTCTGAGTCTGCATTAGCCAGTCAACTAGCCCTTTCAGCGTCATGTGACCAGCGCGCCCCATTCAGCTTGGCTGGTGTCGTTTCACATGACCCAGGCATGGCCAGTCGTCAGGTTGCACCGCCCTTTGGTTCCCGAGCATGCTGTTTTCTCTCAGCCTTCTCTCCAACCTTAACCAAATCGGCAGCAGCCACCTCGACCGCCCACACATTCCCGGCCAATCAGCTCAGCTGTTTATTTACCAAATGTCTTCACAACAACTACAGCAGCAGCCTTCGGCTAACAAAAAAGCAGGAAAAATCCACAACACCCCCTTCGCCAACCAACTAAATACAACGCAACATCTGGCAAAACCTTTTCAGCAAATTCTTCTTGGCAGTCAGTCCGGCAGCCTCACCTCACCATTTCTAGCTTGTTGAAACCAAAAACTAGTAAGTTTTTCCTGCTTATACAGTTTACTGCTGGTTAAAATAAGGAGTAAGCGGCTTATAAGTAATTACTTTTCTCAATCAAAGGCTGGCTGTGCATAATTGAGTGGTAACGTACATATGTTGCTTGAGAAAACTTTTAAGGGTGATATGGAAGCTCTTACACTGTGAATAACGTAAAAAACAAGTATATTTGCATGTGAGATGCCAAACTAAATTTTTAATAAAGCTCTAACCAACTTAGCTTTTCCTTGCCAGAAAAAGAAAAAAATCCTATCACCTTTAAATGGTTTTACTAACAGTTTTCAAAACTTAAAACAATTACTTTTTGGGATGAACTGGGCCGAGCTAAGGTTATTTTTATTTTTTTATTATTTTTTAAAGAAAAATAGTCTAAACACACTCGATGGCATTAAAAATGACAATCACAGATATGCAGTTCTAATGTAGCACTTAATGGCATTATCAATATTGACACTGAGCGCATTTTCACTTTTTTTTTTTCCACTTGGTATCTCTTATGTCTTGTCATGGACCTTTTTGGCTTGCATGGGTTCCAAAACATTTGGTCTGTGCTATTTTCTATTTTTATTTTTTTTTCCTTTTTGGAACCACTTGTGGGACTTTGGTGTGGTGTCTGGGCAGTGTATTTAGTTGAAATGGAAAGTGTTGCATTGGACAACTCTGCTATGAAGCATTCTTAGTTTAAAGTCAATTCGTGGTTGGAAACGTGCTGTTCACACTGAGCTTTGTTTTACTGCCTAATCTTTCCATGCCTTGTACTGGATGATGGATGCCAGTTATTCTTGGCACCTTCCCTGGGCCCAACAGTGAGTTTGACAAGTTGGGAAATGCCTCGCCCCGTTTAATGCTGAAAGAATTGATAAAAAGCCTCACATCTCTTTTTCTGGTTCTAGATCACCGCGAAGGAGAAGCTTTTCTCGTAGCCGCAGCAGGTACGTGCTGGTTTATTACAGCCTGGACCACTTTGTCCGGAAGGTTTAAGAAGAAACGAGCCAAAACAGCTTTAACTTTTGATCTGTGTGCATGAATAAACTGCAGGGTAGGCTTTGTAGTTGGGTAAAAGGGAGAAAGGGGGTTGCTTCTGTCATATTGCTTGCCTGGAGTTAATATATTTGTACAGATACTGGAGATTTCAGAGTTGAAAGTTATTAAGAATGGAAATAATTCATTATTAAGTTCTGTAGCTGCCCCAGGTTTCTGCCAGTTTTCCCCCAAATCTGTGTGTTACTCTGCTGCTCTCCTCCAGTCAGTCAGCCGCCAGCACAGCCGATAGGAACCCTAGTGAGCCTGTCCTGCTGTCGTGTGGTGATGGCACAGCGGTGTGACGCAGTCTGGGGTTGGGATTTTTGACGTTTCCAGGCTTCATACGGGATTTTTTTATGGTTTTGTAGCGTGGGGTGCTGTGTTGCTGCACGGGATGTGTAAGTACAGGAGGATATACCGTGTTAGTGGAGGCACAGTCTGAGCAGATCTAACATGCTGCAGAGGAGTAGATGCCTGTCACAGCATGACTAAGCTGTGCTGTGTGGCTCAAGCTGATTATTCCTGCCTGAAAGGGAAGGCTAATACCATAATCTTTAACAGGTTTCCCCTGGTTGAATAGTTAAAAACCTTAACTTCCTGAAGGGAAGCTCTTCAGATAGCCTCGTTAACCTAATGAGTTCAGCTTTGCTCTGACACCGTAATCATCTTGCTTTGTGATCTTTACCAGGTCCCTCTCCAGAGACAGAAGAAGAGAGAGATCGCTCTCACGGGAGAGGAATCACAAGCCTTCTCGTTCCTTCTCCAGGTCTCGCAGGTAAGAGGAGGCTTACAGCGGTGGTGTGGTTTGAGTGTGATGGTTTCCATCTCCCGGTGATACTGAAATGGGTTGTGGTGGAGAATCATCTCTAGTGTCTTACGATGTTCTTCACCTTGAAGAATTAAATACCCATTTTTAGTAAATGAACGGTGTTTTTAAAATGTTTAAACGTCCTCGACTGCGTTGCGTGGGGGGTTTAAAGCAAAATCTGCTGCTCTTGGCACCTGGATTCTGCCACCTCGTCCTAACACCTCTCCTCTTCTCCAGTCGCTCCAGGTCGAATGAGAGGAAGTAGGACTGTGAGGAGGAGCTGTGTACAGGAGTCAGAGCTGAGGACAGGAGGAGTATGTACAGAACATTGTTTTGTTTTGAAACTTCATAAAGCTTGGTGCATTTTTAAAATGTTTTAGCTGTTGAACTTGCTTTTGTTCCTTGTATCTTGTAACAGGTGGCAAATGTAAAGATGTGAATCTGTATATGGTTCTGAGCAGATCATATGATTTGTAATATTAATGGCTTTACAATGTACCATTAGACATAATTTTTTGTTTGTGTTGAACGATAATCAGTTTGTCTTGCCTACATAGAAGAATGTTTTTGGTCTTGACGTGCTGGGGTGTGTTTTGCTGGGATCCAGCTGTTGGAAGGAGGGTGCATTGAAGGTGTGTTGGTTGTGGAAGCCGCAGAGCGAGGCGTAGGTGCTCCGTAGCGCAGTTCCCGGGAATGGTCAGGAACATCGAGCCGGTAGTGTGTGAAGGAAATGACTGAGCTGTCATTGAATCCAGAGCTCTAGTTTTGACTTCCATTACCCGGAACTGAGCTACTGTATATTATGTGAAATATAAATTTTTTTAGCCGTAGGGTCCGTTAATTTTGTACTTCATGTGACTATAGAGTACTTTGGAAATAGCCGATTGTCTGATTGACCATCTATTCCAGAACCTCCGAATAGACCAAATACACAGCAGAACTGACGACTGGAGTGGATGTGTTGAGTGTCTAATGGTACATTGTAAAAGTTATGAATTAAACATTTCTTTACTGTACAAGAATTTTCATGTCACTTGTAAAATGTCTTTTGTGAGATCCTTGGGATTAAAGTTTTGGTTACAACTTCGTCGTTCAGTATTTGAGTACCTGCTCCGTACCTTGGCTTCGCAGAGCGTGCGCTTGGGTCTTGTGGTGCAGCTCGGTTCAAACTCAGCACTCTCCACAGTTCGGGGTGAGGTGGCACAAGCCACAGCTCCAGTGACACCCGTAAACTGTTCCCACACTGCTGTGACAGGTCTGGTGGCTGGGCTCTGTCCCAGCTTGTGTCCTGGCCTCATCCCGTCCCTACAGGTGCAACCCCGGGGGAGCTTGGTGACACCAGCTTGGCTTCTTGCCTCGTGGTGAGCTCTGTAACACTTTCTGAAAAACTTGTTGGGGATTCCAAGGTTCCCAACATTCTCTGCATCCTGGATGTGGGTTGGGAACGACATTTAAGCTGTTCTTCGTATCTGTTGGTTTTGAAATTGCTTTGCGTGAAGATTTCCCCGGCAGCGTAAAGCCATGGCACGGCTCGAGCACGATTGGAGCTCCCACACTGCTCCGTGCCTCTTTATTCCTGTATCCAAGAGCAGATGAACTACATCGGTTCTCATAGTGTGCGTTTAGATTAAATCTGTCAAATCTGTGTTGTGGTTTAATTTCCTTCCCTGGTATCCAGGCGGGGACAGGACTGGTGAAGCTGTAATGAACACTTTCTGCGCTGCTTCACACGCTGCCTGGAGAGATGGGTGGGGGCAGAGGTGGGGTGTTGATTTATTTTATTCTTTTTTTTTAACTTGGTAATATTTGTGGTTGGATTCAATGACCTTAAAGGCCTTTTCCAACCTAAATGATTTTCTGGATGAGGAGTTTTTACCAGCGCTGTGGGATGGGCATTGCCACCTCACTGAAAAGCAGGAAGGCTGGGGAAGGGGGGTGGATGTGCAAAAGGTGCTCACAGCCCTAAATCATTAAACGGGTGATCTTAAAACGTACAGAAAAATCCTTCATCTTTATTCCTGGCCTGTTGAGGAGGCATCAGGCTCAGGGCTGAGACTAGGGTTCCCAGGCCATGGGTGCGGTGGCTGCTGCTGTGCAGTGTCACCGCTCCCCAGCAGAGGTCGGGGTGTCCCCATCCAGCTCCTCCCGTCCCTTCCCGGGCGGGTTCGGTCTCTAAACGTTGACAGCGCAGCTCCTTGTGGGGTGTTTGTCTGGGATGGAAGGTGGCATCATGTGCCAGGCACAGCCCTGCTCCCTTTGAGTGTGTGCCTTGGCAGGGTTTGATCGGCGGAAGGATCGCGGCGCTCAGCGACTGGGAGCCAGTCTCTCTTCTGGTTCCATGGTGGGGACAAGTGGCTTTTGATTACCAAGGGGAAAGAAATCTCAAGTGCCGGAGGCAGCGTGTGCTGTGAGGAAGCAGGTTGTGGTTTTTGAGCGCAAGGGAGTCTGCAGAACTGGGAATATTAATCAGCTTTAGGTTTCTGACTTCGTATTTCACTCCTCAGCCGAGGGAAGGAGTCGGCCCTTCGGCTGGAGCTGTTTCACAACAGACAGCTGGTTTATGTCATCGGGGGAGGAGAGAGAGGGAGTTGATTGGGAATGAAATTAGCAACTTTTAGAGAAAGATGGGAAATTAATAAATACTGGCTGCGTACAGCCCTTTTCCCAGCGTGTAATTAGCAAGTGCTAATTTTAACGCAGCAGCATGTTCTTGGATTTAAGGCTTCCAGTTTGCCCTTTGAGAGTAACCAGCCTGGTGGCAGGTAGAGCGTCGTGGCTCGTGTTTAGAAATTCTGCTCTGAAATTAAATTTACAAGGAAATATTTGTGTCGACCTTCTGAGACCATCCCTCGCCTCTCCCCAGAGGTTCTCAAAGCGGGAGGAGCCCCTCAGCAGTCTGTCCTGGCAGAGGAGGACAGACAGACACTGCCTGGTGCTTTCTTGTGCCCTGTTCTTGGTGACAGGCTCCCTAGTGACGGGGAATCTCCTCTCTCTGCCGCTTTCTGACTTGTTGCTGGGTTTCCTGGTGCTCACACTGGGTTTTAAGCTGCATTTCTGATTTGGGGGGAGGTTTTGCTGCCTCCTCTTTCGCCCCTCAGAAGCCTCCTGAGGTTAATCCTGCCCCAGTTCCTCGTCAGAGCACATCCCAGAACGCGTTAATTGACATAACGAGCCTCTGTTTATGTGCGGTTTGTTCTTTTCTCACACTCTCCCCGGGAGAGGGCATTGTGTGCAAATGGCTTCGCGAAGAAAGAGATTGATTTTTATTTTTTTTAATTTTTTTTGGCTTTTTATGTCCGTGCTGCTCTTCGTTTACGGCACAGAAGATCATTTTAAGAAGGTGCCGTTGCGCTTCGAAGGGAAAACGGAGAGGTTGAATCTGTTCTTCCTTCACGGGGGCCGTGTTCCACCGACCGTTCGGAGAGATTTTGGATACCTGGGGTGGTGCTTGATGGAAAAATGCGGTTTTGTCCAACACAGATGGTGGGTCTAGTTAAAAAAAATGGTGGAGGGGACCTGCGGCAGGTCCCCAACGTACCTTTCAACGTACCTTTTCAGGAACCTGCCGCAGTTCCCCTCCACAAGGAACACCCCGAGATGCCGTCACGGCTCCTGACGCAAAGATCCAGGAAGGGGCTGAACATTTGGCGAACTTTCTCCCATTTCTGCTCATTTAATCCCCATCCCCACATTGGAATCGTACCCCAGAATAGCGTCCCAAAACCTGAGCTACCGTCGCCATCCTCGATTGTTCCTCCTCTTGCGCTGATCTCACTTAGCCAGGGAAAAAAAAAAAAATAAGGTGAAATAAATGGAGCATCAACCCCTTTTGCAAACAGGAGGCCGAAGGGCAGCGGCGCGATTCCGGCAGCTCCCGTTCGACCTTGGATCCCGCACGGGGAGGCTGATAACGCAGCACCCGGGACCTGTTGGGGAAAGAGCTTCCATTTCACACCTCAGCCGGCCAAAAGTAGGCAAAATAAAGATCCTTTTCACTTGGCGTTTATTGCAGGAGTTGCCAGAGGGGAGGTGGCCTCCCAGCCCTCCAACCCCCGCGAGAAGCGCTGGGGCTTCCTAGAAATACTGTCACTGTCTCCGTTTTCTGTTTCATTTCTGCAGTTTTCAGGGAGGCGCTGCCATTAGTTACATTCTCTTGGTGCCCTTCAAACAAACACTGTTGGGGACTAAAATAAACACGAGATCCAGACAACTAGAAAATAGACTCTGCAAGGGGAACGCTATGTTCCCAAGTGATTCATTCATCTCTTTATTTAATAATTTAGAGGCTGACATAACTCCTCGTTGAACAAATCTTCGCATTGATGCGGGTGGTGCTTCGGCTCCGTCCTCCGAGTAATTTTCAAGCCGTCAGATGTTCTGGGGGAGGGATCCCAGTTGGAAAAAGGGGAATGTGCCTCTTTCCAAGCTGGATTCCACTGCCGATTCCAGCAGTGTTACCCCACAACCTCCTGGTGGAACCCTGGGATTCACACTGTGACAGTCGGACTCCGCCTGTCCTGTCCCTGGGTGCTTTGCTGGACAACACGGCGGGGGGGGGACACGCTGACGGGTTGTGATGTCCCCACGGCACATGCAGCCACCGGCGACGCCAACGTGCGCCGTGGTGTGACAGGCCCGTGGCGAGCGACAGCCCTCCCTCGGGAGCTGCCGTATCAGGGTGGAGCGGCGCTATCGGGGTGAGGCACCGTGTCACCCTGGGTGTCACAGAGGAGCCGGCGGGGAGATCGCTCCCACCAGCTGTGGGAGAGCAGCGTTATCTCCCCTGCTTGGCCATGAATATTCAGCAGCCTCTCCGGGGGAGGACGCCCCACCGTGACACCCAGCCTGTCCCCACCGCTGCTGGCGCAGGGCTCGCCGCTCCCGTCTGCTACAAAACGTTTGCGATCGCTCATTTCTGACTAATACCGGGATTATTTGCCCTGGCATTAAAGCGCGGTCGGTCACCGCAGAGCGCCCGCCGGCGGGGCTGGGGGCCGGGCTTCCTGCTGCTGGCGAAGGGCAGATTGATGGGCTTTTCATGCCTTACTACTATAAGCTTTTTGGGAGGAGGTTGCCCCAGCGAGAGAGATAGGCCTGAGGAGTGCCCCGCTGCGGCTCCTGCCAATAGCCGTTCCTCAGGCTGCCTGGTGACACCTCCCGCTCAGAAACTCCTGGTTGAACGTTCACCAGATTTGGAGGCGGGAGTTTCCTCTGCAAAGGGGGTGCTGGGATCTTTCTAAATGGGCATTGACAGGTTTTCATCTCCCATGACCTCCCTCTCTCCCGCTTCTTCCCATCCTTCTTTTCATTTGGCTCCGATGACGACAGGCTGTGAGAGCTCATTTGAGAGCTGTTGGAGCGGGG
>VXAK01002665.1:25670-42188 GCA_013399435.1 Arenaria interpres | reverse complement strand
GCATGGCCCCCGCTCTGCGTCACCGCTTTTCACGGCTGTGGTTTCCTCTGCTCAGCTTTTTTGGCTTTGCCACGCAGAGAACAACCCCTCCTGGGGATGGCGCGGTGGCTTTTGGTGACGCTGCCACCCACCCAGGGTCGGGGAGAGGGGAACGGGGTGGGGGGTCCTGAGCTCAGGCCCCCCAAGTTGGGGCGAGCGATGGAAACCTGCCCGAGGTCTGGCGCAGCCTCCCCGGAGGTGACTCACGGCTGCGAAAGCCGGGGGAGGAATTTTAAAAGCTGCTGATGAGCTCCGAGAAAGCAGGTGGAACCACCACGCTTTACCCAGAGCTCCAGCAGCCCCTCGGCTGGTCCTTTGCTGGTGTCACCTCCCGGCTGCGTCACCACCCCGGTGGCCCTTGGGCCCCGAAAGTGCCAATGTCCTGCGCGTCCTCCATAGCCGGGCTGGACCATGGGGAGATTTGGGATGGGCACTTGGCCAGTGGCAGGAGAAGCCGCTTGCCCAGTGGGTGCTGGGCTCGCAGCCGGTGGGGACGGCCGTTGCTGGCTGCGGGTCGAGGCTCCGTTTGCACCATGCCATCGGAGATAAGCCTTTCTCTTCCTATTGCCAAATCCGGGGGGTGTTGACATCAGCCAAAATGAATTTCCAGCTCCGTCCCGCTCCGCCATCTCCCACCACACCAGAGAGAAGATCTCTGGCAAGGAGAGAGCCGGACAAGGACCAGGACCAAGCCAGGAACCATGGCCGAGCGCCGGGTGACCACCAAGGGCCGTCGGATGGGCTCCAGCCGGCGCAAGCAGCTGCGGGAGGGCTACGGCGAGGCACCGGCCCCGGGCCCTGGTGAGGAGCCACCGTGGGCATCTGAAATAGTGCAGAAAGTGCAGGACTTCTTCAAGGAGCGGGACAAGGACCAGGCGGGGTTTGTCACCCGCTCTGACATGCAGGTAAGGAATGAAGACATCTTCTCAGGTCAAATGCCACCAGTCTGGAAGGAGCCTGGATGATGGGTAGGTTTTTTTTTCCCCTTGGTTTGCTTTGCTTTTAGAAATTGCAGGAGGAGGGTTTGCCATGCAGCATGGAGGAGCTGGAGCTTGTCTTCGATGGGCTGGATGCCGCCGGCACCGGGCGGTTGAGCATCGAGGATTTCACTGCCGGGTTCCGTAAGTGCCCACATGTTGCCTCCAAGAAGCGTTCTTCTTGCTGGGTGGCCCCAAAAGTGTCCCCATACCCAGGTCTCAGCCCATGGCTCACCTGGTGAGGTGTCCTATTGTGCTGAAGTGGCTTGTTGAAGCCATAGGGTGGGAAGTCTTGGGTTTTGCTGGCACCCTGGGAGGGCACTGAGGGTTTGGGGTGTCTGTTGGCAGGACAGTTCCTGAGCTCCCAAAAAGCTGCCAGGTACCACCGCCGGAGGAAAACGGCATCCCGGAGGGTCCGCTTGGTCCTCCCCAGCCCAATGTTGGAGGAGGTGGACAGTGAGGAGCGGAGACACTTTGCTGCCTTTATGGACCAACTGGGCACGGACAACATCTCTGAAGAGTAAGCTGCCCTGTTTAGCACCCATGGGTGTCCTGCAGGATGGAGCAAAGTTGTCCAAGGGGGAAAGGCTTGGGGTGGGAGGTTCCCATGAGGGCAAAGAGCCGAGAAATGGCTTGCAGATGCCTTTGCCCCAAGCACAGGAGCAGAGGACAGGATCACGGTCACCCCAATGTTCATCTGTCCCCCTCAGGACCACACATCCTGAATGGTGTGAGCTAAATGACCTGGGACCCCATGGTTGGCCCATCTTTGGGGAGTTTGGGGGGGGATGCACACCACAAAAAAACCCACCCTCTCCCTGCAGACAGGAGATCTGGCAGCTTTGGGTGAAGCTCCGGCAGGATGAACCCCAGCTCCTGGACAACCTGGAGGACTTTCTGGCCAAGATGAGGCACCGCATCCAAGAAGCCAGGAGTAAGAAGGAGGCTTTGGAGGTGACCCTCAACAGGTGGGTCACCCCTGGGCAGCGGAGAGGGATGGGGCAGGAAGGATGGGGACAGGGATGGGGCCCCTGCTCACCCCAGCTGTGGAGATGTGCCTGAGGAGGGAGAAACCCGGGTGCTTTCAGCGTCTCCATCGGTGAAAATCCAGAGGTTTCACTTGAAGCTTATGTTTGGGGTTGGGCTCCCTCTACAGTCACACAGGGGATGGCAAAAGTGCCGGACTCGGGCTGCTGGACACGTCCTTGCTTGGTCAACCCCTCCAGGCAGATCTGTGGGGTCCTGGGGACCTGCACCCACTGCAGCAGGGTCTGACCCCCACCCCCGGCCTCGCTGTCCCCGCAGGCGCGTGGCTGAGCACGACAAGGAGGTGCAGCAGCTCTGCGAGGCCCTGGAGCAGCAGATCCAGCAGGAGCAGCAGCGGCTGCAGCAGGAGGTGGGTCACCACCAGCGGCTCCTCTCCGGCCGCGGATGGAAACGTTTGGCACGGTTACGATTTTCAAAATAATTCGAAACTTGTTGATGACGTAAGGCAGGTCGAGAGGTTGAATTTTAGCAGCGCTTAGTAACTGACCGGTTTAGGGGTTTACAAAGTGAGTAAACAAAATAATTGTGCGGCGACTTAGTTACAGGTTTGAAGATGGCAAGATTCATACTGACTTACTAGAAGGTGCCCCAAATCAATACATATACGAATAAGCAGAGGTGCAAATTACAGGTTAATACATGTATACATCTAAGCAAAGCACGTAAGTGTGCACACAAACACACACACACACGCATACAGGTCTCCCAACAGGAATTTCTTAAGAGCAGGTAATGCCAGTGAACCAAAAGGTGCCACTTTTAGGTCCTACATGTTAATGGGTGGATGAAAGACCATCCACATCCATAAAGCTAACGTGCATCTCACAACATCCAGGTGGAGAGGTGGATGAGAGAGAGAGAGACGAGCATATAGATAAAATTTCCCTTTCTCAGATTTAGGGTAAATACTCTAACCCTTAGCACTCACCCCAGGAGGGGACCCAGCACACCCAAGTCCCCTGTGGCAACTCCCAGGTGGGCGAGTGGGTGCCAGTGTCCTTGTTGTCATCCCAGAGCGTGGCCCGGAGCCACCAGCACAGCCTGGAGCTGCAGCAAGCGCTGGACGCCAGCGAGAGGGAGGTGCAGCGCTTGGTCACGGCACAGATGGAGGTGAGCTGGCCCCAGCCCCTGGTCCCCCGTCTGGTGTCTGGGGTCTCTGGCTTGTGCCAATAGCAGCAACACGGTGTTGTACAGCTGATCCCGTCCCGTCCCCTGGTGCAGGTTGTCACATAGGACCTCTCCTTTTCCACCCCAATGCTCCCCTCCAACCCCAGAGCATCCAAGTTGAGTTTCCACCCACCACACTCGGGGTGGAAATTCAGCCCCAGGTCTAGAGGAGACTGATTATCCATCGTTCTTTGGCGTGGGTCTCATGGGGGTCCTGGTGGGGTGTGAGTGTCCTGCTTACCGTCCTGCAGCTGGAGATGAGGTGCCGCAGCCTCCGCAGCACCCAGCAAGCCGCCAGCACCGAAAACCAGCAGCTGGAGGAGAGCAACCGGGAGCTGGAGGACCGTCTCCAGCATCTCCACCAGCAGCTCCAGCAGACCCAGGGGCACCTGCAGACAGCGAGGGCTTCGGTGGTCTGGGAACGGGCAGAGGAGCCCAGGTGAGTAGCTGTGGGTGACCATCCTATCCCTCTGCACATCCGTGGTTTCCTGCTGGGGGCTGGAGAGGCCAGGGAATGAGTTTGAAGGGTCTCAGCCATCGCGGTGCTCCACTGGTCTCTGCGGTGTGGATTAATCATGGCTTGGTGTGAAAAGCATCAGAAAAAAACCCCAGAGCTGTCACCACTGTGCACTAAACCTGTCGTTCAAGGGTAGTGCAGGCAGAGATGGGAATGTCCTTCACCCAGGAGAACCCAACCAGGACTGATCCAAGGGTTGCAGGTTTTGCTGTCCTTCTGCAGGACTGGGGACAACCCTGGGGCAGGGACAGACACAGTGAAGAGGATGCAATTGCAGTTTTGACCCCTGTGCTCTGTGTTTGCAGGGACAGAGCGGTGACAGAGCTGCCTGGCGAGGTGCCTCTCTCCCCACAGGTACTTCAGCCGGGAACGTGGGGATGAAATGGGGCATCTGGGCTTCAGGGCCTTGCACTGTTTGGTTTGGGACTGTCGGGGAGCCCAAGAGCATGGGAAGATCCTGCAGCAGGGGCAGACCCTCCCCTAAAATCTTTCTCAATGTGGGTCAGCACGATGCCCTGCAGATGCTTGGGAAGGGAGGGGGTAGCAGCACGTTACTTCTGATACCCCCAAGATTTCGGGTGGGTACGTCTGGATACCAGCCCAGAAAGCTCAGCATCGTTTCTCATCGATAAGCTCCCTCGCCAAGTGCTTTTCTCTCCCCTCTTCCCACCCCGTTTGCTGCAGACGAGTCTGGAGAAGAGCGAGAAGTACCACGCCGAGACGCGGGTCAGGCTGGGGTCCCAGAGCGATGAGCCCAAAGCCAAGAGCACCCACCAAGTGTAAGGGGTCCTGGGCACCGGCTGCTGCTTCAGCTCGTGCCCTCATCTGCGAGCCGGTACTGAGCACCCACGTCCTCCTCCCTCCACGGGGAAAAAAACCCCATATTTAGTCCTTTTATTGCTCCTTTCCCACCCATCTCTCACCCCGGAGGTCAGATCCCTTGCCCCAGCTCAAAGCCCTGCGTTGCTCCCTGGCTCAGGCAGTCGCTGTATCTGCCCGAGAGGTGTTTTTTCACCTCTGATAACGTGAACACGGAGCCTGGGAAGAGGCACCTTCACTTGCCAGGCGGGATTCGGCCCTGGGTCTGTCTCTCTGGGGGTGCAACCCCTTTTCCACTGCCCCTGGTTGCTGCCCGTGTGACCCCCCAGCAGCATCCAGAGGGTAAACTGGAGAGGGATGGGGTGAGGCGGTGGAGGAGGAGAGACCCTCCTGGTACCAGCCCAGATGGATGGGAGGGAGCTGGAGCCTCCCCTGGGGACTGGGCTGATCCTCCCTCCCTTTTCTGCCCTTTCCAGGGTTTGGGAAATGCCGCCGGCAGAAATAAGCTTTTTGGCAGCCCCGCGGAGAGCGAGCTCTGCAGAAGAGGACCCCTTCCCAGAATTTCTGAAAGAGGAACGCTTTTCTGACCAAAGCTCTTTGCTAAGAGAGATGAATGATGCAATAGTGGCTCTGAGCAAACAGCTGAAGCCACAGGCACCGGGTGCACCACCCCCCCTGGCAGATGCTGCCCATCACCCCCGGGACGATGCTGAGCCCCAAACAGAGCTGGAGGCAGCCACAGCCCATGGCACAACCCCTGGGGTCCTGCAAAAGACCTTCCTCGGCCACATCGGTCACCAGCTGGTTGAAGGAGACCTGAAAGAGGGACCGGCCACAGCTGAGCTTCGTGCTTCAGACGTGACACAGGCTGGTGCGTCTGTGGGAGCCGGGCAGCGCAGGGCTCAGGAGCCGGGGGCAGAGCAGGGAGAGAGCCCAGAGGAGGCATGGAGGATGTTATTCCTGCAGGGAAAGGGTGCTGGTGTGAAGGAGCTGGTGCTAAAGGTGGCTGAGCATCCACAAGGAGCACTGGGAGAGAGCACAGAGGCAGGAGAGCAGGCGCTGATGAAGGTGGAGGGAGAAGGATGGATGCAGGAAAAAGCACGGGACCCAGGAGAAGCTGAGGAAGTGGCATTAGGTGGGGGACAAGGTCTGGAGGCAGGTCTGGGGCTGTCTGAGGCAGGTCTAGCAGCAGGATGGCAGCTTGTCACGGATGAACTTGGCCTGGCTGTGGCTCCAGCAGAGCACGCACAGCCCCTGGACACAGGGCTGGGGGAAGAAGAGTCTCGCCCACCATCGGGCCTCTCCGAAAAACTTGAAATAAACCCGGGAGAGTGCCTGGAGCCAGAGCCACCATCCCCAGGGGAGGCACGAATGGGAGCAGCCCATGGGGATGGTGTCCTCCCCGAGGTGACAGCAGCTCCTGGCCCCAGGATGCTGGAGGAAGAGCATGTCGGGGCGGAGGTGGAACCTCAGGGACAGACCATGGATGTCGAGGAGCTGCCAGTCCAGGCTCAGCATGGAGGGAGCAGCAGAGCCGGGGCTGAGGAAGGGGATGTGGAGGTGCCGCAGCCACGGGGTGAGTCTGCGAGGGGAGAGGCAGCGCGGGGAGGGAGTGTGGGACCAGAGCTACTGGCGGCTGTGCCACCCTCCGACTTGCAAGAAGGCAGAGCGGGACCAGATGTGCCACCATTGGAGGCCCAGAGCAGCGATGTCAACATGCAGCGGCTTCCAGAGGTAGAGGCAGATCTGCAGCCCCCAAGTGAGGCCAGGTCCCTGGATACAGAGCAGGGAGGGAGCGTGGCTCCAGATGTTGAACCCCTGGCTCAGGTCAATAAACCAGAGCTAGTGGAAACGGTGGAGGCAGAGGACTCCCAGGCAGACATGGAGCTGCATGAGGGTCTTGGCCTCGAAACCCTCCAGGGAGGGGAGGACGATGCTGCCGTTCAGCTTAGGGAGGAGGCTGAGGATGGGGCACAAGGGCAGGGTGAGCATGAGCTGCCACACGAGCCTGTGCTTGATCCACAGGGATCAGGAGTCGGGCAGGGAGAGGGGTCTGGTGCAGGAGTACAACCGTGGGAAGAGGCTGGAGTCCTGGACACGCTGGGGAACCAGAGCACTAATGCCAATATGCAGCTAATTGCAGAGGTGGAGGAGCTCAAATTTACCCCAGGAGGGGGCACAGAGGCAGATCTGCAGCCCTTGAGTGAGGCTGGTGCCCTGTGGACAGAGCAGGGAGGGAGTGTGGCTCCAGACATTGAACCCCTGGATCAGGTCGATAAACCAGAGCTAGTGGAAATGGAGGCAGAGGCCCCTCAGGCAGAGATGGAGCTGAGTGGGGGTCCCAGCCTCGAAACCCTCCAAGGAGGGGAGGACCATGCAGTTGTTCAGCTTGGGGAGGAGGCTGCAATCCTGGACACGCTGGAGACTCAAAGCACTGATGCCAATGTGCAGCTAATTGCAGAGATGGAGGAGCTCAAACTTACCCCAGGAAGGGGCACGGAGACAGATCTGCAGCTCTCAAGTGAGGTCAGCTCCCTGGGGACGGAGCAAGGGGAGAGAATGACTCGAGACATTAAACCCCTGGATCAGGTTGATAAACCAGAGTTGGTGGAAATGGAGGCAGAGGACTCCCAGGCAGACATGGAGCTGTGTGAGGGTCCCAGCATTGAAACCCTTGAAGGAGCAGGGCACCATGCAGCCACGCAGCTCATGGAGGAGGCTGAGGATGGGGCACAAGGGCAGGGTGAGCACGGGCTGGCACATGAGCCCGTGCTTGATCCTCAGGGAGCAGGAGTTGGGCAGAGAGAGGGGGCTGGTGCAGATGTGCAACCACGAGAGGAGGCTGCAATCCTGGACACGCTGGAGACTCAAAGCACTGATGCCAATGTGCAGCTAATTGCAGAGGTGGAGGAGCTCCAACTGACCCCAGGAGAGGGAAGAGAGGCAGATCTGCAGCTCTCAAGTGAGGTCAGCTCCCTGGGGACGGAGCAAGGGGAGAGAATGACTCGAGACATTAAACCCCTGGATCAGGTTGATAAACCAGAGTTGGTGGAAATGGAGGCAGAGGACTCCCCCAAGGCAGACATGGGGCTGCATGGGAGTGCCATCCCAGAAAACCCCCAGGGAAGGGGGGACCACACAACCATTCAGCTTGGGGAGGAGGCTGAGGACGGGGCACAAGGGCAGGATGAGAGTGGGCTGGCACATGAGCCTGTGCTTGATCCCCACGGAGTGACCATCAGGCAGGGAGAGGGGGCTGCTGCAGACATGCAGCCCCCTGAGGAGGCTGAAATCCTGGATGAGCTGGAGGACCAGAGCACTGATGCCAACGTGCAGTTAATTGCAGAGGTGGAGGAGCTCAAACTGACCCCAGGAGGGGGCACAGAGACAGATCTGCAGCTCCTGAGTGAGACTGGCTCCCTGGACACAGAGCAGGGAGGGAGCGTGGCTCCAGACGTTGAACCCCTGGATCAGGTCAATAAACCGGAGTTAGTGGAAATGGAGGCAGAGGACTCCCAGGCAGACATGGAGCTGTGTGGAGGTGTCAGCACAGAAGGCCTGTGGGGAGGGCAGGGTAGAACAGCCACGCAGCCCATGGAGGAGGCTGAGGATGGGGAACAAGGGCAGGATGAACATGAGCTGCCACATGAGCCTGTGCTTGATCTGCAGGGATCAGGAATTGGGCAGGGAGAGGGGGCTGGTGCAGATGTGCAGCTACGGGAGGAGGCTGGAATCCTGGCCACGCTGGAGGCTCAGAATGCTGATGCCAATATGCAGCTAATTGCAGAGGTGGAGGAGCTCAAATCAGCCTTAGGAGGGAGCAAAGAGGCAGATCTGGCACCCCTGGGTGAAGCTGGGATGTGGGAAGGGGAGCAGAGCCAGACTCCTGGTTCTGTGGCCGGTCTACGTGCAGCTCATACCCCAGATGCCTGGGAAGGAGCTGCTGGCGCATGTGTGTCCCCTCCAGCTGAGGCCATTTTGTGTCCCGAGGGTGATGCTGCTGCCGAGGGTCCTGGTCTGGAAGCCAAGCTGGGAGCACTCACTGGTCCCAATGGGCAAATCCTGGGGGATACCCAGCCACTGGAATTACCGGAGGGAGAGAGGGCTGTGGCAGAGAGGAGGCCTCTGGATGGAGCTCAAGGTCTGGAAGTGGTGCAGGGAGAGAGGCTGGAGGCAGAGGCCAAGACTCTAGTGGAAACTCAGGATCTAGGGCTAAGGCAGGGCCATGATGACGGTGTGACTGCGCTGGCCTCCCCGGTCTCCAAGGTGCCAGTACAAATCACTACACTAAAGCTGGAAACTGTGATGCAGAAGGATGTTCTCATTCCAGATGTGCGGCGGCTAGGTGCTTCGGGACAAGCAGCCCAAAGTGAGCTTCAGGAGCAGGTCTCAGCACAGGCAGATAAGGTGAGGCTTCACACTGCTTCCCAGCAGCTGGAGGAGAAGCCACCACATGTGATGGAAACAGAGCAAGTAGCTGCCAGACCTGCTGAGCCTCCAAAACAAGAGGTGCCACCACTGTCAACCCCTCACCAACAGGTCCAACAGGAAGGTGCTGGGAATGATCAGTTGGGGATGGTCCTTGGAGACAGGTCACCAGGGCATGCAGTCAACAGCAGCCTGCAGCTTCAAAGGAAGCTCTTGAGAGAACAGAGCAAAGACGTCAGTGTTGGTCAACGGGAGAAGCAGCAAGAAGCTGGGAAGAAAACAAGCCAGAAAGGTGAGCCTAGCCCAGGAGAGCCAGCGGCTGGGACTGCAGATGGGGCAGGAGCTGCCTCAAGGGGTTCTGCTGAAGCCTCCCTGGACCCAGACCACCTCTACAATGTGCTGTTCATCGGGGACTCCCACGTGGGCAAAACATCGTTCCTGTACCGTTTGCACACCAACGCCTTCAACCCACACCTCACTGCCACCGTGGGTAGGTCTCCTCCAGCCCCAGCACAGCTCTGCACCCGCTTGGCTGACCTTTCACAACTCCCCTTCCTCCACCCCACAAGCTGCTGGTTGTCATTACACGTGTGTTACAGCTCACACCAAGTGTTCTGTACAACCTGTCACTAAGGACCACATAGGACCACCAGCTTCACAGGCCTGGGTGCTCACCAGCAGGCAATGCCGGTCCTCCTTCCCCTCTCTAGGGCAGCAATACCAACGGCCCTGATGTTTTTCCCTCTGCTTTGCCTTTCAGCCCTGTTCCCCCCTCTTAGCCAATCTGTTTTGCTTCATCATGAGATTAGAGACCTTCCCAAAATCCAGCCATTAAAGACCTAAATGCTGGAGGTTCACTTGAGCCTGTGTGAGCTGCAGCCTCAGACCACACCTGAACCATGTGCCTTCTCCATCCTTCCGCTGCCACAGGGATCGACTCAAAACCTCCCTTTTTGTGTCTCCTAGGACTGGATTATCAAATCAAAAACCTCATGGTGGACAACAAGCACTTTGCTCTCCGCCTGTGGGACTCGGCTGGTCAAGAAAGGTGAGTTGCTGTGCTGTCTGCTTAAGGAAAGCAACCTGTGGTTTTCATTTCTCTGGCAGTTTAGTGGAAATGACCATTATTGCCTTTGCTTAGTGAAGGAGGGGTTGTTTGAGAAGGGACTCTGGACAGTATGTGATCTGAAAACACATAATAAAGGAAGTAATTAAGATAAAGGCTGTTTGTACAGCCTCTATGATCAGGATAGGAGCAAGATCTGGGGTTTGCCTTATGTTGTAGACATGCATTCCCAGCTTTCCCACTGGGATTTCAGATGGCTCCTAGGCAAAAAACCTCTTTAAACCGTATGGGTGACTGTTTAAAATGCACGCAGGTACCGCAGCATCACCAAGCAGTTCTTCCGGAAGGCGGACGGGGTGGTGCTGATGTACGATACCACGTCGGAGTATTCCTTCTCGGACACGCGGTACTGGCTGAGCTGCATCCAGGTGGGTGAAGCAGGAAAACCTCGTCTTGTCCCCAGGATCTGAGAACTCAGAGATCAGCATTTCCCCACCTGACCTCTGCCACCAGCTAGGGATGGACATCTGGAGGTGCCCAAGCACTTTGTAAAGGGCATTTTCCTTTCCTTTGGTTAGAAAATGATTTTTCTTGGAGGACTTAAGTTCAGGTGCTGACAATTGTCCCACTTCTGCAGTGTTTCCTGGGGTAATTTGTTGATAGCATCGTTATGATAACAAGCAACTCTTTAAAAATTAAAAACCGGAAAATGTTAAAAGTGGTTTTGAGAACACTTTTAAATCAAGAATAGCCCACTTTAAGTCTTGGGAAACAGGAAATAATTTGTGTCTTATTAAAGACTTCTTGTCAGAGATTTCCAGTCAAGTGCAAAGTTCATGTTTGCAAACGCTGGAACAAAATGGGATGTCGCCTTGTTCAGTGTGTGTAAATCCCAGGCATGGCATCTTCTGGAGGGCTCCTGAAGTTGAACACACTGTGGATTCACTACAAGGGTGACTTGTCCAGTGTTCTGCCCTGTTAATAGATCAGGACCGATGATTTAAGAGAAAAAAAATCCCTTTCTTACATGCTGCTAAACTTGCTCAAGAATTTAAGGTTTTATTGCCAGCCCAAATTCCATGGGCATCCTTCACGGCCCTCCAGGGTGCGTGTAGACAATGTGGCCAGCTGGCACTCGAGGGAGATTCAGTCACCCTCCTGATCCTCCCCTCTTTAATTGCCCAGGAAGGAGCAGAAGATGGAGTCGTTATTCTGCTTCTCGGGAACAAAACCGACTGCGTTGCCGAGAGACAGGTCCCTACCGAGGAGGGAGAACGCCTGGCCAAGGTAGGTGCAGGGCCCTGCTGTCCCCATGCTGTCCCCCCAGGTTAGGCAGGGACAGCTAAGGATGGGTGCCACCAGCCTGAGGACCTGGAGAAAGGTGAAAGCCCTTCACTCACCCTTTGTACCTCATCAAAGTGATCCCTGAACCCATCTTTCACCCTCCCCTGCCCTGCTTTCCCCTTGCCATTTTAGTTCTGTCTCAGCACTGCCCCAGTGAAACAGTTTATGGAGCTGGATCTACAAATTAAAACATTTTCAGTGCTTGTCTTTGCTGGGAAGTGCCACGTACCTTCCCAGCATCATCTAAATAACAAAACCACCAAGCTCTACCTGCTTTAAAGATAGTGAATTGCTTGAAGTAGGATTAATCTCTTCAAAAGTAGGTGGCTAATAAAAATCAGGCGAGAAGAATCTCTCCTTTACCAACTGAATTTCAAAGTTTATGGGATTTGGGCCAGCATCCATTGACCAGTTTTACAAATGGAGGCAGCAGGGCAAAGGATTAAATGTCTTTATTTGGTTTTGGTTTTGTTTTTTTTCCCCACACGCCTGTCACTGCCAGGCACAAAAAGACCTGGGAACATCTAGTTATGTCTATGTATTTGCTCTACTAACTGGAGTGCATCCCATCTTGTTCCGTCTGCGGTGTCAGCCCTTTCCTTGACACTAAATTGGTGTTGTAGCTACCAGAAAAGCTGGATTTCACTCTCACGTTCCAGTAAATAAGTTATTATTTGTTTCCCTGAATCCTTCTGTTTCCCCTTGACACCATGACTGTCCTGTGGTTATTTACTCCCATATTAAGCTATTCCAAGGCAAGAATATTACATTTCTATTCGGGCTCTGTGTCTTCCAGGAGTATCAGCTCATGTTTTATGAATGCAGCGCTGCCTCGGGCCACAACGTCACAGAGTCCATGGTCAGCTTAGTCAGGTAAGGCATGTGCTTGGATTTTTCCCAGCTGTCCTGAATTTAATGGGCTCCCTCCCTGCTTTTTTAACTTCAAATGCTGGTGTCTTGCTGTCACTTGGGAATCCCTGTGCCCAAATGTCAGGGAAACCTCAGAGCAGCGTGTGCATGGCTGGGATGAGCCAGGGATAAGTGCTGTAAGATGTCTCCTGAGCCGTCAGCATTGCAAGGAGATTAATAAAACCCTTCTCAGGATGCTGTTGATTTCTCCCCAAAATTATTTCTGTCTGTGATTTGATTTAGGCTGGTGTTTTTAGCAGAGTCCACGGTTCTCAAATCACACTGAGCTGGAAGGCTCCTAACCCCTTTCAGCTGTGCTGAGCGTCCTTCACCAACGCTTGGCAAGACAAATCGCACAGCAATGTGGAATATGGGGGGGAAACGCCTGGCTAATTTGCTTCCTTTTCTCCCAGATTGCTCAAAGCTCGTGAAGATGAATTAAAAATTAAGGCAAAAGAAGTACCGAAGCCACCCCAGAAGAAAAAGGGCTGCTGCTGGTGATGGACAGACCTCCCTGTTGTGATCAGAAACTGCAGCGATGGCCAGAAAAGCATAAAAATAGCCCTCGGGGGCCATCTCGGCTCCCCATGTGTGTGCCTTGTCTCATCTCCCTCGGACCCTGAGAGCAAAAGCTGCTGCGGAGGAGCCGGTTGTCACCTGGCCGCCTGCCGTTATCCCAGAACCCCCGAAATACTCGTTGGGAAACTTCACCACTTTCTTTTGGAGACAAAAAAAAAAAAGGCTAAGGAAAGAGGCAGAGAATGAACCCAGCTGGATGTGAGATGCTGGAATGATGCTGGAAGCAGCAGGGAGCCAAAACGAGATAAAAGAAAGGAATACCAGGAGTTACCAGAAAACCAGTGTATAAAATAAGTGGGTTTAGGGCTATTGGTGTTGCTGCAACAACAGTGACTTTTGCTCTGGCTTTCTGATCACATTGGATCTGGAACGGTGAAATATGGAGTATATCCTAAATGTACTTTGTAAGTCTCCCCAGTTAGGCAAAGTAAAGGTAATTTTTCTCTTTCCTGGTTTATCGTCCCAGTGAGCAATAACAGGTCTTGACAGAAAACTACTAAAAACTGCTCAAAATAAGTTCAAAAGCCCCAAAAGCACATCCAGAATAACAGAAAGAGCTCTGGGGTGGTGGGATATAGGATCAGATAAATGCTTACAAGAGCCCTTTTCCTTGCGTTTCTTCCGGAGCAGATTTTTTGCACTGAAGGGCTACAAAGATGACGAGGGGCCTAGAACATCTCTCTTACGAGGAAGGGCTGAGGGACTTGGGTCTTTTTAGTCTGGAGAAGACAGNTCAAAACCCTGGACACATTCCTGTGTGACCTGCTTTGGCAGTGGGTTGGACTGGATGATCTCCAGAGGTCCCTTCCAACCCCAAATCATTCTGTGATTCTGTGTCCGTTTTAAAACTCAGCCTGAAAAAAATCTAAATCCCAATTTCAAGGCTTTTTTTTTTTCCTTTTTGCAGCTTGATCCACAGAACTATATTTTTGCAAAGACATACAGAGTAAATAAACAAAATTACAAGTGTTACATTTTAGTATTTTTATATATCACACGTGTTGCCTCATCCCCAGCAGTTCAGTATTTAAAGACTCTGCTTACGTGTGGATTTGGGGGGGAATAATTCTGCTCAGATGGGTTTGCTTTTTGTTGCCATTATTATTTATATGTATATTATGGCAAAGCATAATAGTAGCCAGTTTCTGCCTTATAAAAATATAGTGACAACAAGTATTGGTTTTCTAATAACACTATATAGTTTAAAAAAAAAAAGTATATAATTCTGCATGTTTCTGACTCTGTTATAACTCAGCTTTCCAAGGAAACGAGGTGTAAGAGTTCCTGATGCCCGTGGAAATGTACGTGGTTTTTCCTTCCCTGCTTCAAATGGCTTTGGAGCCCAGGGACTGTTTTTAACAATCCCTGGTGGGGAGCAACTGTGATTGCTGTATGAATAAAGGCCTGAGTAACTGAGCCTAATAAACACCCCCATTGATGGAAAAATTGCAGCTTAAGTTCAGTTCTTTATCAGGCAATGACAAATCCCCACAGGAGAGACCTGCAGCGCACGGAGCCAGGTGAGAGCAGACTCTCAGTTCTGCTGCTCACAGAATTACCCCTTCAAAGGGGGCAGGCCCTGTGTCGTACCCAAAAAGCGCTCGGTGGAAACGGTGCTGATTTGCAGATGGAGATGGACCGATAGACCAAGCTCATGCTCAGTAAAATCAGGGTTATGAACTTCACCAGGTGGGGTACAACTGTGCAATGACAGAGGAATTTCCAAGTCTCTTGCAGCTATCTCCTCTCCACATCCCATGTCAGTGCTCCAGCATCTCTGTTCCACCTAAGCTCCCATCCCCTGCCACAAGCCGTCCTCCCTGGGCTCTATCCTTAAAACTTTCTTTTATTAACACAATACATTCATATTCCCATTCCATGTTCATCCCTCTTTACTGTATTTCATCGTAAAATACCGTTATTGATGGAGCAGCCTGTAGACCACAGCTCCCCAGGAAGAGTTTACATGGCTCAGTTCAGACCTGCCTCTGCATTTCAGTATTTAATAGGGTTTTTGGTTGTTGTTTGGGCCCATCTTCACTATTTCTGCTTTGCTGTTTTATTGTAAAATAATATAAATCCAACCACACTTTGCAAGTCCGGTCTGTGATAAGAGAAGCATCATTTCAGCCCAATTAACCCCAAAAGGCTCTTTCGACTGGGTCTACATGACGCCGTTTAGAGCCGCCCAGCTGCACGTACACCAAAGCCATCCCACAGATCAGCTTTTCCCTTCGTCTAAATTTGCTGGGATTATGTGTGGAAGATGCTGCTTGGCCGAGCGGCAGCAGGATTGTGCAGGGAAACGTTTTTATTTGCTCGCAAAATTAAGAGCTGAGGTCGTCGAGGCTAAATCCTCCCATTAGATGGCAGCAAATGCAGGAATACCTTCAAACTGCGATATTGGTGGTGTAAGGAAAAAAAAAGAAAGACCTGGGGAGCTTGAACGGGGCCCAAAAGAGAGATCTGTGAAGGAAAAGGCTTCGCAAAACAGCAGATAGAAAGAAATGTCGTTCTCATTCCACTGGAAATCACATTTAGAAAAAAAGGATTGAGTTTGTGCCCGAAGGTGTTGCAGGAAACAAGTGTTATTCCCCTCCAAACCTCCCCTCCGAACTTGGAAATGAGTTTTTCATTGCCAGGTTGAGAGAAACACCAGGAAGGCGGTAAAGCCTGTTGGAAAACGTGGTCGGCGTGTTGCATTTGCATCCATCTCTCAGCTTTAATCATTCACGATCCCAGCAAACGTTCCCGCTCTAGAATCAAAGGCGCCGCTCGTTTGCAAGCTGCTAAACGAGCGTTTGGAAGAGGATCAAGGTCTGAGATATTAATAGCAACAGGGAAACGCATATTTCTTTGGACCACAGGAATTTTTTTTTGCAAATCACGTTGTTTCCCTTCAAGCCATTTGTAATTCCTCAGGACACTTCGTGACAAATAGAGGAGCTGCCCCAGCCAAGCCAAGATTGCAGAAAACCTCGGAAACCAGCCCAAAGTCACCAGGCGTTTGCCACCATCCAGCTTCGACGTGTCCACCTTGGAAGCAGAGAACCCGGACAAGCTCCTGCCGAGCGGGAACAAATCATGGGCCAAAGCTTTTGGTGCCCCGGAATTTCACCCCATTCCCCTCGAAAGGCACTGAGATTGGGACGCGGAGACCATCCCGCGCTGGGATTGACAGGGCAGGAAACTCAAACCTGATTGGAGGAAGTACTTTTTCTGGCAATGTTTAATCAAACTGCAGAATTCCTCGCTGCAGGAAGTTGTTGAGGCTGAGAAGTTAAACAAGGCTGAAAAGGGACCAGAGAGATACCAAAAAAAGCCCATCACAGCCACTACCAACAGCTGACTCTGAAAATGCATTTAATTGCAATTAAGGACCAAAGCTGTGCCTGAGACCCCTTGCTCCTGCTTTCTCCTAAGCTTTTCATGCCATGGGGTGGATCTGGGGACCTTCTCTTGCTCCGTCTCCTAGCCCTTTACTCCTGGAAGCCTTTCCCAAGCTTTTTGGGGCTTTCCCATGTTTTTTAGGGGGTTAAACCCAGTGAGTGGTCACTGCTCGTTACTCGAGCTGCAGGAATCGGCATCCGTGTCTCCATGGGGCTGGGGGTAGTTGGGGTTCAGGG
>VXAK01002665.1:3322-24385 GCA_013399435.1 Arenaria interpres | reverse complement strand
CTGCGGGGGTGGAGGGGGGGCTGTTTTCCCCTTCAATTTATTGATTTTACTTTTTTTAAAAAAAAATAAAAAAAATAAAAAGGCCCTGGCTGGAGCTCCTCTGCCTCAGAGATAAATAAGGGCGATGCCGTGGGCCTGTGGCGGGGTGCAGGCCCAGCTCCGGAGGGCTTTTAGCTCAGGGCTGGGACCTGACCCCCTTGAGCAGGGCCGAGGGAGGCAGATTAATGGTGTTAAAGCTGATGAGAATGGAGGGTTTTTTAAACTTGTATCGCTGTTTCAGGTCCACCAGCAAGGCGAGCAAGCTTTCCCTTTTCAAGACTCCCTTTTAGAGACTCCTCCAACAGCGTTTCTCTCTAAATATTTGTCTTTCTAAGGCCTGGATCCAAACACCTGGCCGTGCATGAGGTTTGCGGGTGGGACTGGAAACCCTTCAGGCTGAGAACCATCGTTGTGTATGTCTGCAGAGAGAGCCGCTTATTCCTCCTGGGGTGGTGGAGTTTATAAAGAAAATAGCCCTAACATATGGGCTCCCCAGTTTAAAAGGCCCTGTCTCTGAGGGGCTGCTGTGTCCAAGGGATAAGACTTGCTTAGTCTGTGTGTGCGGCAGCGGAGTGGGTACAGTAGTCTGTTGTTATTATTTTGTCGGTTGTATTGTGGCCATAGGAAGGGAAATAATGGGTTGTTATTTGTTTTTTAAGGCCTCGTCTGTTCTCAAAACAATGTGGGAGCCTAATGCCTTATTTCCTAGCTGAGGACCTTGGTTACTTTTGAGTTGGCTGAGGAGCTGCGTTGGGATTTTAGTGCCTGTGACTTGCAGGGGTTGTCTACAAAAGGTGTTTGCTCAGAGCTGAAGACAAATGTAGGGAGGGGGAAGATGTATCTGGGCATTTTATCCTAGTAGGGTGCTCCTGCTTTTTGGAAAGGGGGAAATCACCGTGTTTGACAGGATTTCTGTTTTAGGTGATTCCAGGCAAATTCTGTAAGCAGGGGAAGCTTGCCGAATCTGCTGGAATTGGGCACAGAAGAGCTTCACAGGCGAAAGCTTTGGCACACAGGCTCCAGAGGAAGTTAGATAACCTTTCAGACCATTTAATGCGCCAGTTGCAGTGTCAAGGCAACTAGAGTATTCATAAAAGCTGGGGGGAAAAAAAGGCATTTAATATCCTTCAGATGTGCTGGCCTTTGCTTGTTACATGAATCAGGGTATTACATAAATGAAAGAGTTTGTAAAGCAATGTATTGTTTTTATAGAGCCAAGTGCATGCCAGGTGCTTTACAGGCAAGAAGAAAAGGTCCCTACCTTGGAGAGCTTACGATCCATAATGAGATATTATTGATCAAACCTGGTTTGGGGCAGCTTTGCTAGCCCATGGGGCTGCTCAGGTGGTAAGATCTGGGACAAATATTTGCACGGAACGCGAGGAATGTCGGTAGAACAGGGCCAGGAGCTAATTAACCTGGCAATATAGTGCAGCATGTTCTCATTGCGTGCTTGGGGTTAGGTTTTAATTTGGCATTTTATTCTTTTGGTGTTTCTGAGGCTGCGGCTAGAAATCTGACACTAATGTTAATATAACATCTGACATTAACTGCTTGAGTTGGATGCTTAGGCAGCTGCTGACCAAACGAATAGGGGTTATTTTTCAGCCAGATAATTTTCCTGATCTGATTCACCATGTGACCACATAAACAAATGTGCAAGAGCAGAACAGGCAGTTGATCTTGCAGAGGAGAGAAGCTGGTAGTCCTGTTGAAAAGTGGGGTTTTGCTGAAACTACACCCTAGCATTGTAGAAAAAAAAGATATTGAAAATGCCATTGCTTGAGTTCTGACTTGTAGGAGCCATTGGTTTAGGGGGAGATCTGTTGGCCAGCTCTTTAAAGGCAAATCAGATTTCAAGTTTGGTTGCCTAAGAGATTCATGAGCTGGTTGCTGGTGTCAGGAGGTACTTGGAGCAAAAGGGGAAGAGAATTTCCATTTTCAGCTGTGAGCTGGGTGTTTTTACATGATGGTGCTCAGGCTGTGCTTTCAGGGTCATGCATTGCTAAACTGTGTCTCTCCAGAAAGAATTTCAGTTTGTCCCAGTTTGATCCAGGTTAGAGTTTTCGCAGCTCAGAAAGAAGCAGCAAAGCAAGACCTCACAGGTGCTCCCTTTCCCCCAGCAGTGGTTTGTTTTTTTTTCCGAGGCTAAATGTCTCTTTAACAGTAAGATTCTCGTGTTGGCAGTTATTAGCTTGTCCAGCAATTTCTCTTTGCATCTTTTTTTCAGCCCATCTGCTGCTCTTGGTATCGCGAGGCTCTGCCTTTGTGGCAGACAGGGGGAGTGGTAGAGGAACACAGTTCTTTCTTTATTTATTTATTTACTTATTTATTTATTTTGGCATCTTAACGTTGATCACTCATAGGTGTGTTCTTACAAGCTTCCCTGGGAAATAATTTGCTGTTAAATGCCATTTTGTCTCCGTTCTGCATTCACAATGCAATTCTTGCTGCGGTGTTTAGTTACGTGGTATTTCTGCCGTACGAATGACCTGCAGGCAAACTCTGAGGGGGAACTAGGACCTTTTGTTGCCTGCAGAGCACGCTGCTATCACATTCCTGTTACTCAATAATCAGTTGGCCTGGACATCAGGTTGCGAAAATTTGAACAAATTGTAAACTGTTGAACTTTGCCCCGCACATACTGCTTGTTTCTCTGTCCTCTGCTTGCTGCTGACAGGAGATTTAACGAAAACAAATCTACGTTAAAATAAGTGCCTAAAATTATAGTGCAGCAAGAGCTTAGCTTGGCTACTGTGTGTGATGATCAGCTTTGTATTGCTGGCTCTTGTACCTGGTGAGCAATCGCTTTACGGGATGGATTCCTTTGGAATAGATGAATAAATGGAGTTTCATTGATTTCTGGGAAGCTTTGTTCATTTACATAAGCTGTGAACCTCAGCCGGTTCTTCTCTTGTCAGGAAATTTCACGGCTTCTTTCAATCCCTGGGAGATATTGAACCAGCCAAGACTATTAGAACTGCAGCTAAATGTTGTGCCTTTGGCTGCGAACAGGTTTGCTCCAAAGAAACCTTCCTTCTTGCCTGGACGTAGCGACGTTCCTGTGATCTCTCTGCACACACTGGCGTTGAGCTGTACGGCTGGAGCGTGTTTTCTGTTAACGTCCTGAATCTCTCCGCAGGGATTATTCATCAGAGGCCATGGAGCTTTCGGCCAACGAGCTCAGCATCTATGACAAGCTATCGGAGACGATTGATCTAGTGAGGCAGACCGGCCACCAGTGTGGGATGTCAGAACAAGCCATCGAGAAATTCATCAAGCAGCTCTTGGAAAGAAACGAACCCCAAAGGGGACCTCCGCGGTACCCTCTCTTAGTGGCTCTCTACAAGGTAAGGTGTCTTTTGGGCGTGGACAGGCTGTTTTGAGGGTCAGAGTTCTCCTTTTCCACCTGAGCCTTTTATTTCCCCTTGCATTTTCTTGATGGCTTTTTCCGAGTTCTTTATTTAAAAAGCTGTGAAGTGTAGCTTCCTTCCTTTGTCCCATGAGGTGGTTTGAAAACAGAAGACAGCTGACCGAGATTTGAAATGACTCATGTGCATTGAAAGTTTAACATGTCAACACCTTCCTCTTCTTAAGTTATTAAAGAATGAGACTTGGATTGATTCTTCGGGCAAAGATTCCCAGTGTCAGCACCCTCAGTGGAAATGTGAGGAAGGAAAGAGATTAAAGTTCAGGGTTGAATAATGAAGAGATAGAGGTTCTGTTTCTAAGCCTGTCACAAGCTTCTTACCTGTCTTTATTCTCCTTCTAGTCTAATAAAGCTGTTGCCGTGATGCTTGATGCTGGAAAAATGTTTTGAGACCCTTCACTAAAAGATGCTGTAAAAAGTTTTGCAAAGTGGGTGAAAGGATGTCCTTGTTTGGCAGGTTTGAGATGTTTGCTACAAGGATGAAAAACTTCCAGCTGGCATCATATTCACTAATATTTTAGTGTCATCTGTACAAAATCATCAGGATGGTTTCTATTTAGAAAAATAAAAAATCAAGCTTTCTTCCTCACGTCCTATAAAAAGCTGTAAAATGAGGCAGGAGAACAGGAAACTGAAAGCTTGAACTTTTGGGTTGTGTTGTTTTTGCTGTTGATTCACTTTGACTTTGGCCAGGGGGGAGAAATGCGTCATGTCATCTCTTGAAGGCTTTTTTTGGGATTCTGGTATGGAGGAGGGAGCTGGTGCCAACTCTGCCAAAGTGTTTCAAGGCTTGACGGATGTTTGCAAAAAGCCTTGAAAACCTTGTGTAAGAGGTATGGCAGAAGTGCAAGCTTTTATTTGGTTAGGTGGGAGGAATCGGAAGTATCTGTAGATGATCCTCATTGCTCTGGCACTAGATTATTTGCAGTGCGAAGATACAAGAACAGAATTGTGGGGCTCGGGTTTGGAAGCTGCTTGATTTTGAACTTGGACAGCCCTAAAGCTGACAACTCTGTGTACCTAAATAGCATGGCAGTTAAACAAGGAGCCACAGCAAAAATATGAGTGCTCCTCTTGGAGCACGCAGCCACAACCCTTTGATACCAGCCAGAAGGTGTGTCCTTTTCTGAAGACACACCAGCTCACCGCGGTATAATTAATTACGTGCCTGTTCTCTCTCGCAGGGCCTGCTCACGCTGGGGTTGGTCTTGCTGACTGTTTACTTCGTGATCCAGCCGTACAGCCCACTGCCGCCCGAAGCTCCGCTCTCCAGAGCCCACGCCTGGGGCTCCCTCATCGGTCACATCCGGCTGCTCTCTCTGCCCATTGCCAAGAAGTACATGCTCGAGAGTAAGGATATGATTTCTCTGCTCTAACATAAACCCAGCAAGAAATACCGAGTTAAATACCAGCCATGCGAATCATTTGAGTGTTTCCCTGGGCACCAGATAACAAATGCGTTACTGGCATGGCACCACGGGTTTCTTTTTCCCTACCACTGTACTTAAAAATAGCATCCTGAATTCTAGCTGGGGTGCTTTTCCTTTCATTCATTGGGGTTGAAGCATATTTTAGCTCTAACTTCGTTTTGTTCTTGCACGTTCTCTTTTACTTGCTTTTAACACCTCAGGTTTTTAGTTCCACAGGAGTTCCCCCTTCCTTTAAAAAGAAAATCTCTTCAGTTCTGAGAATCGTACTGAGATAGTTATGCTGGGCAAATGTCACAGGCAAAACCAGTTTGTCGACCGAATCTTGGTATCTGTGAGCAAAATGTAAAAAAAAAAAAAAAAAACAAAAACAAAAAAAACCTCAACATGTGACCCAGGTTTAAGGAAAAGCAGTTTTTGCCAAGTGGCACATTGGGAAAGGGCTGTGGACCTGAGAGCTTGGGTGTTTATAGCAGTTAATGTAACATTAAGGGTAGTGTGTGTGAGGAAGTCAGATAAATGGCTCCGTAATGAGGTGGTCCCATCACGGGAGAGCAACATAATAGATTTTTCTAGACTGGCATAACAGAAATGGAAAATTTTGAGTATTCCTCATTCTTAGTTAATCATTTCCACTGACTTAGACTGGCAAATGGGTGTAAGCATGGGCTCTGCCTCTCTGATAAAATACAAAGACTGTCAGTAGTGATAAAGCCGTGAATTATTTTGAGTAGGGACGTGGCATGATGTTGATCGTCTGGCGGCTCACTGTAAAAACAAACTCCTGTATGCATGCCCTCAACGGGTTTATATTTAGCTCCGGCAGCTCATTGTGTTGGAGTTGTCTGTTCTGGCTCTGACCTTCCTGCCGCAGCTAAAAAGGGCGCCCTGAAATGCCAGCGCTGTTCTGCATTTTCTCTCTGTGTCTCCCTCTCTTCCGCTGACACGTGGGATTTCTCTTGGTTCGGGTTTGTACGGGTGGGACGGGGTATCCCCCATTGTTCCTCTCCTTCCTTACACACTGGGATCTCTCATAGGAGGAAATAACAAAGGCGAGGAGGTGGCTGTGATAGCCACTGGACATTCGTAGCCTGCTTATCTACTGCATTTCAGCGTTGACACGAGTGAACACCCCTCTGCTTCTGTATGGAGAAGGAAACCAACAGGAACTTTAATGCTCAGATCAGTTCAGTGAAATTTGGTTCAGAAAGTTGGCAGGTTCTTCCTTTAGATGCCTTGGGGGGCCCCTTGGATGGGGAGAGCCCAGGGAGGTTCCTGGGGACAGGAAGAGGTTTATTGGGCTGCCCGAAATCATGAGCATCTTGCTGGGAAGATAAATAAGAGCAAGTCTGGGCTACTGATGGGAAAACCAGCTGAACGGGGAGGAGATAGGGAAAACATCCAGAGGAGCAGGGGAAAAGGAAAGGATGGATGGGGAGGAAGGATGCAAAGTTGTTGTTTAAATGCATATAAAACCCCTTGTACCTCCGTGAGCCCTGGAAATCTGGAGTGATGAGCAGTAGGGTGGGCAGCAGGCCAGCTCTGGGGAAAGGAGGGGAGGTACAGAGGGGATGAGGCAGTTCCCACTCTGTTTTTCCAACAGTACTAGATTGTGGTGGAAACCACAACATGTTCCAGTTAACAGATTTGCCAGGAGTGACTTTGATCTTGCCCCAGCAAAAGGACTAGACCCTGGTTGCGTGAATGGGAGAGTGCAGCACCCAGCCTGAACCTTGGCTGGGATCTTGTGGGAATCCCTCATGTCCTGGCTTCCCGGCAGGCAGCTGTGGCCCCCGGGGCTGTCCCAGCATCCGGCTGTCCTAGTGGCACTGGTGTCAACTTCACAGCTTGCTGCTGAGTGGGATCCAGCAGGGATGTGGACGAGGGACAGCATGGTGTGGGGCTGAGAGGGCTCCTGAGCTGTCTGTCAGCCCTGCCTTGTGCGTGGTGTAACATTTTGCCCTTAATTTTGGCCTTGTGTGCTGAGGGGAAGGGGTAATGCTGTGGGCTTGTCATCCTGTTCATTGACATGAGTGTACGGCCGGGAGGTCTTGCCAGCAGGAGCAACGTTCTCTGGTCCGTGCTTGCCTAGGAGAAGGCACCGTACAGGGAGACTGAGCAGCAGAGAAAAACACTAACGAAGGGACTCGACGTACAGACTCCTCTTCCTTTTCTCTACATAGATCCTGGGAGATGAAAATTTTGAGGGGGCTGAGGATGAAGGGAAGTTGTGGATGCCCCATCCCTGGAAGTGTTCAAGGCCAGGCTGGATGGGGCTTTGAGCGACCTGCTCTAGTGGGAGGTGTCCCTGCCCAGGGCAGGGGGGTTGGAACTCGATGATCTTTAAGGTCCCTTCCAACTCTAACCATTCTATGATTCTATGATGAAACTTGGAGCTTTCCGTGCTCGGGCACCAGTTCAAATCCAGCTCAGGCTGTTCTTGTTGAAAGCCACCTGGTAGCGGTTTGGAGGCTGCCGGGGCCCACCAGCGGTGCTGGCAGGATTCCCCCGGCCTCGCTGCCCAACGTGGTGCGGACGGAGCCCGGCCGTGGCCAGCGTGGGCCATGGGTGGTCCTGTTGGCTCCCTCTGGGCCTGACAGCAGGCAGGGACAGCCGGCCTGTGTGAGGATGTGGTCTGCGGCTGTGCTGTCCTTCCAGGCAGCTTTCCTGTCTCTGGAATTGCAGGTTGGAGCCCGGTCACCCGGTAGATTTGGGCTGAGCAGCCAGGTTTGTGTTGCAGAACAAGGGGAGCTCAGATGCTTGGTTTTCCCCTGAGTACCAGAGCCCCACGTTAGAGTGGTGGTGAGGCTTTGGGAGGAGCAGGGGTGCAGGATACTGCTCCCCTCTCCCTCCAGCTCACCATGACCTGCCTTCACCCTCACCCTCATCCTTGCAGCCCAAGAGCCGTGGATAACAAGGGCTGCCTGTCCGTTGGTGGCTGTGGGTGGACCTTTGAGCAGCCGAGGTGAGGAGAAGCGTCCGCAAAGCTCTCGCTTGCGTTAAGTTTGTAGGATCAGGTCCAAAGTAAATTTCCTTTTTGCCTGTCTCTCTGCTCTGTTGCTTGCTGGCTTTCTCCCCCGGATCAATTCCCATATTAAAACGAATGTTCCCACCCTTTGTTTCTTCAAAGCTGACTCTTAGACCCTCGGGTTTGGCGGCCGTGCCTCTTTTTTTCAGCTGTTTTCCCAGGGCTAGGAACCCAGGTCCTTTCGGTTGGGGAAAAGTTCTGCAGAAATGTGGTTTCCATTTGTTCTTCCTGCGCTGGTGTTTACGCCGAGCTTGTGAAAGCCCCAGCGCTGGGTCACGCTGCCTGCTCCGGGCTGGGGGAAACGCCTCTCACCGCCGAGCCCACGGCTGTTGGCGGGGGAGATGAGCACCTCACATAGCCCCCAGGGAGACGGTGGGTTTGCAGACCTCTGGGCTCTACTTGCTGTAAGGAACACAGTGGATTTTGGGTGGGCATTTGGGATGACTCAAGGTATTTTAGTGCTGTCCCAAAGAGAAAGCAGGGCCTCTGGAACCTGGATTCGTTTCTCTTCTCTGACATAGACTGGGATGGACAAGGCATTCCCTCTGTGTTTCAGTGCTTTGGTGCAAAGTAGGGGTACGAGTACATGCCTCTCCCCAGCAAGCATTAGGGAGTAATATAATAGAATTATACAACAGTTAGAATTGGAAGGGACCTTAAAGCCCACCCAGTGCCACCCCCTGCCCTGGGCAGGGACACCTCCCACCACACCAGGTTGCTCCAAGCCCCCTCCAACCTGGCCTTGAACCCCTCCAGGGATGGGGCAGCCACAGCTTCTCTGGCCAACCTGGGCCAGGCTCTCACCACCCTCACAGCCAAGAAGTTCTTCCCCACATCTCAGCTCCATCTCCCCTCTTTCAGGGTCAAACCCTTCCCCCTCCGCCTAGGGCTCCCCTCCCTCATCCAGAGTCCCTCCCTGGCTTTCCTGGAGCCCCTTGAAGGATTGGAAGGGCCTCCAAGGTCTTCCCGGGGCCTTGTCCAGGCTGAACCCCCCCAACTCTCTCAGCCCCCCCTCCCAGCAGAGGGGCTCCAGCCCTCCCAGCATCTCCGTGGCCTCCTCTGGCCCCGCTCCAACAGCTCCATGTCCTTCCTGCCCTGAGGACTCCAGAGCTGGACACTTGCTGCCTTCAGCATGGCTTCTCCTCTTCCTCATAGAGGATCTCACTTACTTATTTTTTTTTCCTAAGCAAAGTCGAGCTGGTTTGCTCTTGTATTTGTGCATATTTTCATGCACCCGCTCCAGGGCTGGGGCGTTTTGAGGTGTATGTGGGTTGCGACTCTGTGCAGGGCTCCCTCCCACCGCTGTACAGCTGCCAGTTTATCTGATCTTTTTTGTGTGTGTGTAAACAACTCTTTTATAATATAACCTGAGAGTGACCAACAGACACGTGTGTGTTGGCTCGTTCAAAGGGGAAGAAAAAGGCTGACTTTGCAATGCAGGGTGGTGCCAAGTTCTTTTCGTGTACTGCTTTACTTTGGCCTCTGTTCAGCGAGTGGACTGTTTATTTGCATTTGCTGACAGTAAACTAACTCCAAATCATTGTGGTAATCCAGAAGATGAAAAACTCTTCCTTTTGTGTTTTATATTTTGATGCCTCCAGAATTTCTTGTTTCCTTATTTGCAGAGCAAGTGAATTCTCTCTTTGAATATACCATCCGTGGCCTGTTGCAGGGGCGCTTAACAGCCTGGCAGGGTCCTGTTTGCACTGGTGACACGGACATGTCAAACCCTTTACAAACTGAGGCCACCATCAGGCAAGTGGCAGCAACTAGGAGGGATTTCCTTCAAAAGTGCTGTTCCTCCAAGCCAGATTGCTCATGCAGACGCTGCCAGAGCAGCACAAGCTGTTTTCTAGGGCGCGTAACCAGAGGTGCAGGCTGGAGTGGACTTTGGAGGCTTTCCTGACAGCTTGGTCCCTGCCTTGAGTTTCCTAGATTGGTAGGTGCAGCTTTCTCCTGGAAATAATGCTTTTTTCGCCCCAGTGGACCATGAGTTCCTC
The DNA here is from genome assembly GCA_013399435.1 of Arenaria interpres. Taxonomy (NCBI): domain Eukaryota; kingdom Metazoa; phylum Chordata; class Aves; order Charadriiformes; family Scolopacidae; genus Arenaria; species Arenaria interpres. Next base: position 14,461 of record VXAK01002665.1, on the reverse strand, counting down.
TTGGGCTGGGCTGAGCAGACTTGATTTCACAACGTCTCGTTGGATCAAAATCATTTCTGTGCTTTGCTAGAGATTGACTAATCATCCTTCGGTTGTTTGAGCAGCCGTTACCCATTAGTGAAATGAATGAGGAGTTCTTCGAGCTGTTGACTTTTTACCCAGAACAAAAGTAAAGGTTTCTTGATGGGTTTGTTTGTAGCTGTTATTTCGTTGCTGGCTGTTCCTAAAAATGCTAGGAACCAAACTGGGAGGTACTTTTTTCTCCCGGCATAAATATATTCATTATACTCAGAGCTACAAAGAAGTTCCTTATGAGAAAGAGGTGAGGATCTTGTGCTGAACAGGGACCCTTTTTGTAGTGTATATTTAAAAACCCCACTGTGATGCATTCCTTAATCAGGACTTCCACACTGTAATTAATAAGCACTCCTTTTGATTCCTATCTGATTTACTCAAGGACTCATTGGTTTAGCCTGATTTTGACATGACATTGTAAATGATCAAATTAATTTTGAGCCTAGTCAAAAATTCCAGCAGGATGGAGCTTGGGAAACATTGCTTTTGGTCCAAATGCTGCCAGTGTCTCCTTCAAACTGCGCCACGCAGTAATTACAGAGCTCTTAATTTCTGTAGCTGTAAAGCGAGAATGATGAGATTTACCCAGGTCATGATCGTGAATTGATGTCCAAATTGCTTTGAGCTTTTAAAATACTGTTTTATATTTCTATAAATCCTGGGAAAGGGGGTGTGGTGATAAGCCTATAGTATGTGCTGCTGCAATGACATAGCAGGACAAGTAACGAGCTATTTATTTGAGGAGTATGGTATAGTATCTATAAGGGGTCTCAACGCGGCAAGTGGAGAGCGTTCTTGCTCTTAGGAGGAAGTTCTTCAGAGTGTTCTTGCTCTGAGGAGCCAGAACACCCTGTCCTGCCTATTCCTTGGCTGTCAAAGCAATAACAGTAGGTTACGAGCTGCAACTTCACTTCAAGGTTAAGGGCTAGACCTTGCAAATCCCTGTCCTTAAAATAATGGAAAACAGCACTGTAAAATCCCGCATCTGGAAGCGAGATATTTTGAACCGGAGGGAGAGCTGCAGCCCTTCTGTGGTGATAGTAATTGGACGTCAGAGCAATGAGGATCTCGTGTGCCCCTTCATCACTGGGAATCTTACAGGTGGGATGGAATGTCTCTTAAAAACCTCTGCCCTGTGTCAGCTGTAAGAATCAGCTGGTAGTTGGGCTTTTGCTATGACAGTTAATGGAGGAGGTGAGTATTCTACTGGCTGTGTCAGATGCACGTCCATAAAGGCTGTGGGGAAAGTATGGTCGCAGAGAGAAGAGGGTAGGCTGAGTTCTTAATCCCTTCCTTTGAAGGGTCTCTTCAGATCTGCCTTGAAAAACTCCCCAACTTTTAGCAGTGTGCAGGCACTGTAGAAGTGGAGATCAGCATCTTCTCATTGTTGGATCCAGCACGTAGGAAGGAGGTGGTGGCTGTCGGTGCAGCGCCTTAAATGAGTCACTGGGCCAGGCCCAGTGAGTCCACTCCATCCTGAGCTTGCACTGGAATTGACCAAGATCGAGTTGGTTGTGCTTTTTGAGACCCCTGAGGTTTCCCTGCTCACCTACCCTGATAACAAGTATTTTTGTAGTTCTTGACGCAATGTTGGACCTTGGGAGGGACAGTCCAAAAGTGGTGTGGTTTAATGAATATTTTCAGCCAGGCTTGTCCAAGGGACCTATGAGAAAGGACAGAGAAACATCTTGTGAATATTCAGTGCACAGTCTTTCTTGAGAGCCCCGAGTTCATCCTAGGCTCGCTGAAATTGCTTGGATGCTCCTAGTGATGTACTTTAAGAAGATAAAATGTATTTTTAAAAGGATAAAATATATTTTAGAAGGTAGAATCTCTCACTAAGTTAGAAAAAAGAGGTCACTGGTCCCTAGTGAGGTATAAGGTGGGAATGGGGAACGTTGTCCTCAGAGGAATTGGGGATTTGGAACCAACTTTTGCAGGTTGTGGAGCTGCTCAGAGCATTAGACAACCCTCCAGGGAGCTTTCTTCTAATTATTGTGGATGCAACAGCCCATAGGGACCAAAAACCTGGGGGGACTGTGAAGTCCTGCACAGATCGAGCTGTCGCTCGCTTCCTGGAGATGCCTTCAGCCTCACGGCTCGGGGTGCTTGAGGAGCAAACCAGCATGGTTGGGAGCCAGCAAACCAGTCTGGTGGGAAGCCAGCAGGCTGCCTCAGCACCTTCAGCTCTGCATGCAGCAGGTTTTACTTTCTCAACACTTCATTATGGTCAGGAACAACCCTTGGCTCCGTGTATCTTGCAGGAGCAAAATGTCGTCCAGCTACAGGGCTTCCCTTTGAACCTGCTGTGGTTGCAGACTGATATTTAGCCCTCCGTATTGTCCCTGAAGACACCAGGGCTGTTGCTGAGGTTCTGCTCTCAGATCGATGTGGGCAAGTTTCCAGAAGTTTTATTGCTTCACTGCAGTAAAACTGTAGAAGCGGCGCCAGGTCTTCTCAGTAACCTCTTAGCTTCCAATCTGATCATCCACACCCAGCATCTCTGGGGTTGTGCGCACACACCCCTCTCTGGTTCTGGGGACAGCCAAGAACTTGGGAGATCCTCTGTGAAAATGGCCAAGGAGGGCGGAGTACTCATTTTTTAAGCTGATTGCGAGTTGAAAATTATTTTTCTGCATAGTGGAAAGTACAGTCATAAACTCCTTCTAGCATTAATCATAGGCGCGTTGTAAGGAAAGTTGTTATCTCTCTGTCTGCGTTGTGTTAGCAGCTGGAAGTCCCCAGCCCTAGCTCTGCTTGGAGTTATCCTGACACAGGGGAGGAGGCAGCTCTTGTTCTGGAGAGCTAATTAAGCATAAAAGCAAATATTAGGTGGGTATGACCGATGGGGAGCCGAGGGTCTGCTTTCCAAACTGAAGGCCCCTCCTCAAGGAGGGGTGAGAAAGCCCGAGCGTGGAGGAGAGGTTGGTTGGGACTGGCCCGCGCTTCCGTCGCGTAATGGATAGTTGTACGTGTGGACGCTACAGCTGCTTTCCTGCACTCGGGCTCCAGGGGGATAATCGCACACGCCCAGCGCTTTACCATTCGAATGCGAGTGGATGGGACCGTGGTGTGACCGGCTGCGCGTGATGGTCGCACTGGGATGAAGAGCGTATCTTTCTCTTCGAGCTCCGAGCAGACCGTGCGTGCGCACAGCCAGCGTGCTTGATTTCAACCAAAAATAATCCCCCTGGGGTGTCTGGGCAGGGTGATAATGTAAAAGGAATGCAGGGAGGGTAATCGAAAGAGAGAATGAGCATCCTTGGTAAAAACCCTGCTCTGGTCCCCGGTGAGCAGTCGCATCCCTGCTCCGGTCCCCTCTCCTCTGCACCCTGTCTCTTTTCCCTCCCTCTCTGGGAAGGGCAGGCGCTTCTGGCTGCCCGTACTTGTCATGCCAGTCACACGCGTGCTGGTGCACAGGCTAACACCCTCAACAATAAATCTAAAAGATTAATTACCAAAAAAAAAACCAACCCACCCAAAAACAAAAAACCCAACAATCCCACAACCCCACTTGCGGCATTTGAAATGCGTCTCAACCCTGCTCCGCTTGGGTTATTCATGGGGAAAAGAAATAACCTCCTGAATTGAGCAATTGAGAATGCAAATATCCCAGCTTAACTCAAAAGAGGAATCAAGCTCTATACTGTCAGGCTGATTAGCATCCCCTTACGTGGGGCACTGCCCGGAGCCCGAAGAGAAAATTTTGGGACAGCTGTGCTTAATGCTCTGGGATGAGGTTTCTAAGTTTTGCCCAGAAAGAAATTACAGTATTGCCACTCCCTGTGTGTGATGAGAGACCGTAAGATAGATTTTTCTTGTTTTCTTCATGGCAACTGCCCTTCCTCTGGTGAGATCTTTCAGCCTTTTGTTTCCTGTCACTGACCAGCTGTTTTTTGTGAGTTGAGTTTTTTTGTTGTTGTTGTAAAATTGAAGCTTTCTACAGGCAGTGGAACAAAGATTTTCTTTTTTCTCTTGTGAGCAGGGAGGGAAAGGACGTTGGAGCAGTTTCTCATGGGAGTGGGACTTCTGCTCGCAATGAGGATTTTACACTTTCTTTTGCCTCTTTACCCCTTTCCCTGACAGCAATGTAGATGCGTCTTCCAGAAAGACTAGGAACTATATCCTAGTCCCTTTCAGCCCCTATCCCAGCAGTAGGGTGGGAAATACAGCATTTGGGAGTTGACTGGACATACTTAGAAGGGAAAAAAGCAAAATGAATCCAAATCTGCACCTTGTTGTTATGTCCCAACGAACCTAAATCCTCTATAACGTTCCTCGTTGTCTGTTGCAGATGTCGGAGGGAAAAATAAAACAGGAGCTTTCCTATTAAGTGCTGTTCATCAATTACTACCCGTGTGCAGGGGCATGAGTGTGGCTGGAGACCGCGATGGCAGTAGCGTGCTGTGTGTGGTCTTTTATTTTCCCCTCTGAAAAGCTGCCGTGCATCCGTGTTTCCCAACTTTATTTTTCAGACAAGTTTCGCTGTCTCTTCCTCCTCACCTTTCCCACCCGCTCCGTTTCCCAAGTGGGTGACCTGCAGCGATGGCCAGGAGATGCTAGCTCTTTTGTTACATGCTGGGGAGGGTGGGCCTGGCCAGGGGACAGATTTTGGGATGTTTTGGGACGACTCAGCCTTCGCTTTTTCCTAACCCACCCTGATAGATCAGGCCTTTGGGTGGATTTGCTGCTACTGCCCAAGTTAAACATCTCCCCATCAGATTAAGGCTGCAGAACTGGGGCTGTTGCTGCCATGAAATTAAAGCCACGTCCTTTTAGTGTGGTGGCTGCTCCTGCGGTTCCTTTAGCATAGAAATATGTGGGACGTTCAGCATTATCGGCTCTTCTTCTGTTCATTCAGTGCTGCAGCAAGTCTCTTCTGTTAACGTTTACTTACTTTTTTGTGCTGGGAGGGCTGTTAAGTTGTAGGATGGAGGCAGGATAAGGGCATCAAGCAATGGTTTCCCGTAAAAAATTGAATTTTTGAAGACGTAAACGAATGCAGAGTTTATTGTAGATCAGTTCAGCTGATCGTGGTGTAACAATGATTTCTGGAATTTAAAATGAATAGAGTTATGATCCAGGGATTCTTCATGTTGGGGCTTTTCTCCCCATTTTGTCTTCAAGTCAGCGCATGGGATGAGTGAAACCAGCAGCAACACATCTTGGTGAAATCCCATATTCCTCAGCATCTTCTCCTTGGGACGGAATCTTTCTTAGTTAATACAGAGGTGAAAGGGAGGGTGGTGATTTCAAGGATGTCTTAACAGGATTCATGGCACCAGGGCTAACCATGATAGAGTTGCTCTTTTCAACATGATCTCGTTGGTTTTTTTTTCATCTTCTGAGTGAGTTTATCATTGAGACTGTCTCCTTTCCGTTTTATTTTTTGTCTTATTAAAGGTGTTTCTCTCGTTTCTTCCCAAGAATGCCAGGACTGGTGGGCAGCAGGTTGCAGACAGAACACTTCTACGCTTCCTGCAAACTGCACGGTCTGTTCCGCGGTGAAAAGCCTTCAGATAGTGACAGACTTGGGAGAACTATCAGAAAAGCTCCAGAGGTCTCAGCCTTTTCTAATCAAGGTAATGCACGGATAAGTAAGGCCGGATGATGAGTCCAAACACTTGATTAGCACCAGCCAGAGACCCCTGCCCCATTTCTAACCACAAACTCCAGCTGCTGATAGAGGTAGAAGAAATATCTAAGATATGTAGCCCCAGTTTAACGATGTCAGGGGGTGAGGAGCTCACTGCATCCTTAGCAAGTTGGTTCTCTGAGTAACTGTCATTATGGTTGGAAACTTAGCGATCTGGATGGCTGTAGCTTTTGGTTGTTCTTTGGCAGGATGGAAATAGGAGAGGGGAAGAGAACCCCAGGTGCACAGCTTTTATCTTTGTATTGTGTCGTTTAAGACAGGGCAGCATCTCTCCTATGAAGAATTGAAGCATTTTCAGTCCCAGGATCCAGACCTGGCAGAGGTTATAATAGAAGAAAATTCAGCTGAATTGTGGAGCTGCCCATTTTTCTTTCCCTGGTGAGTCAAAGACCAAACACCTGACAGATGTATGTACATTCCTTCAGGGTATGTACATCCCTTCTGCAGGGGTGCCAGGGTTTTGGCTGATGCAAATCCCCAGGAGCTTGCAAGTTGCACTTTAACTGGAGGGAAGGGAAACAGGAGTGGGTTACGGGCTTCCATCTGCCTGCTGGCACTGATTTCATCCAAGCGGAAGACTTCTGCACTAAAAATGAAGTGTTGTGGCTGGGACTTCACGTATTTCTCCCCTTACAAGACAAAAATATCCCAGTGACTGCTCAGTCCTGTTCTTCAGGCCATACGTTAATCATCTGGGCTGTGGTCTGATCACCTGAGGCAACTGGTTTACATTTCTCATCACCGCTGTCTGCCCAGTGGAAATCCTCCACCATTAGTTGAGCAAGAAGAGGTGCCATGATTTTAGCAAAACACTGAAAATTAATAGAAAGCTGGGCGCCCCTGCAATTTGTGTTTAGTCTCACGCAGGAAAAATGCCAACCCTAAATCCTGACCTTCTGTTAACTAAAAGCTTTTTGCTAAAGCCTTCAGTGTGGCTACAAGACTCGGGAACAATTTGGAGGACTCTAAGGTTGGCAGAGCAACCCAACCTATGTCTTTTCACGTGGAGAAGGGTGGGAAGTAACGTGGGAAGGTGCCACCTGGTGTGGAGCAGGCTCCCTGGCACCTTTGTTGGAGGTAAAAAGCAGTGTCCAAGCCCTTGGAGAAGGGCATGGTGGGGTCCGTGCTTTGGCTAATGCTTAGATGGGATCTTCTCGCTGCACTTCACGGCCACAGCACTGGTAGATGGATGATCAGGGTACAGAAGTATTAATCATGTCACACCACTAGACGGGGATGTAAAAATAACAAGCCCCACCCTGCCTTTTCCAGTTGCATTCCCTGGCCTGGAGAACAGGCTTGGATCCCCCCGCCTTGCCATGTGCTTTCAGTTACGGCTGCGTACAATGGCACCTCTCCGCATCTGCTGTAATTAGTGGATCTGAACAGTGACTCACATCATTTTAAGGGAAGAGAAGAGAGAGAAATTAAGCTTAGGCATCCACGATGGTCTGTTTGTTCCCTGTTTGCATGGTCCTGCTGCATGTGTTGAGATAAAGGTATGAAGGAGCACAGGTTTAGAAGCTGAGAGGTCAAATTTTGCTCCTAGGGACTAGTCTGTCAGCAGGCTCTTCATCAAGCATGTGAAGAATTTTGACCCTGGAAGTAGCTTTTTAAATACAAGAATTATCATTGCAAAATTTAATTTGCTTTGTTTAGGAACAAATCTGTGAATAAAACTCGGATTCTGCAGGAATTTTTCCCCGCTTCTTCTTTGCTGTCCTTCCCCAAGACGGTGTCCTTGGAGAGCTGCTTCCTCATCCGCCACCCGGATTTGGGGAATAAGGTGAGAAATTCATCCCAGAGACGTTGTCTCCGTGTCTGTGAGCTGTCCTTCGGTCCCCCAAGTCTTCGGGGGATTTGCAGGACATTTTCAGCTGATAAAACAGGAGGGTTTAGTCTTGTATTAGTTGTGTGTAACATGTTGTACCACCCAGAAGTTGTCTAGTTTTGTTCAGGTGGTACCAAGTGGTTCCTGGCAGTAAGTCTCACCCATTCTGAGATACCTGCCATGGTTTCCCTGAAGATAATTATGCTCCAGCCTGGTCTCCTCCATTTTCTTGTGGGTTTTGTGGGTGTGAAGGGCCTCGGGCAGAAGAGGGGAGGAGGACCCTTGCATGCAGGTGACCCCAGCTATGATCTAATGCTAACTGGGTTGAGAAGCAAATCTGTGGTTTGGGCTGTCTCACCTTGCTGCAGGGCAGTGACCTGCCCCTTGTTTGATCAGACAGACCCGAGGCCTCTGAAATGTTGTCCTCTTCTCCTAGAGCTACGGTTTGCACAGCCTCTTCGCCGTTGGAAGTGGGCAGCTCACCCTGACGGTTGTACCTCGGGACGAGTGCAGAGGACACTGTGAGACCTTCAAGGTGGAGCTGGAAGCTGGAGATCTGGGTGAGTCCCTGGGCTGAAGCGTGCAGGGTCTGGGAGATCCCTTGGGGTCAGGAGCCTCCTTCCAGCTGGGTCTTCTCTGGCTAACACCTCTGTGTGCCATTACCACTTCCAAACTGGTGTGTGGCTGCTTGTATGGAGGAGGGATCATTCTGGACTGGGAGTTTGTGGCCTGGAACACAAACAATGGGATACCCTGAGGTGCTCAGTGTGAAAAGGATAGGACGAGGGGGAAGGGTTTGACCCTGAAAGTGAGGAGATTGAGCTGAGATGTGGGGAAGAACTTCTTGGCTGTGAGGATGGTGAGAGCATGGCCCAGGTTGGCCAGAGAAGCTGTGGCTGCCCCATCCCTGGAGGGGTTCAAGGCCAGGTTGGAGGGGGCTTGGAGCAACCTGGTGTGGTGGGAGGTGTCCCTGCCCAGGGCAGGGGGTGGCACTGGGGGGGCTTTAAGGTCCCTTCCAACCTGAACTGTTCTATGATTCCATGAAAACTTGAGCATTTTGGGCTACAGGAGACTCAATGCTCGGCCAGGTGTCACAAACCCAGTGTGTCATTGAGGGCAGTGTCTTTCTGAAGAGCTTCACGGGAAATGTGAGCAGTCATTATACATGGATTCATCTAATTTGGCCTCTCTTGCGTCTTCCAAAGGTTACGCCAGCGCAGATTACTGGACGATGAGCTTCATGGCCAAAGGGACAGAGCCGGCGGTCATTTGTGACGGAGCTGCCAGCTAAGGACAGGGAGGTGGGAAAACGGAGCTGTTTCCAGGACAAAAGAAGACTTTTGGCTTTGAAGCCAACGTCTTGAAAGCGATAGGGCTGGGGCAACTGGGGCAGGCAGCTTTGCCACCCTGCATGTTTACAGTGTTTAAAAATGACTGTTTTCCTGACCCTTGAGGTAATTCTTTGCCTTTCCTCAAATGTATTTTGGGAGAAGCTCAAGCTATTTATGACCTTCCCTGTCCCCTCAGGTAAGCCCTGGGTTTGCAGCAAAGGGTTTTTTGTCCAGGAACAACAGAGGGATTTCTCAGGATGAGATTCACCTTGTGTCCTTTGTGGATTTGTGGCACTTCTGACACTTGCTGGGGGATTTGGGAGTGGAGGGGGTGCGTGACATCGCTGTGTACATTCCTCCTGAGGAGGAGGCTTTGAGCCTGTCTTGTCAGGCCAGCTCTATAAAGGGAATGAATTGGAGATGTGTCCCAACTCCACCCCATCTCTCATCCCATACGGAGCCGTGTGCCTCAGTAGTGTGTCCTGTAAAGCCAATCTCGGCTCCAAGCTCCAGGGCTGGGATGAGCCCTGCAGCTTCGAGGGAGAGACCTCACCCACTGCGTTGTCCTTGTACCACAAGAATCTGTTCAGGCCTCTTCCTTGTGTCTTGTGATCGCTCTTCTGCAATTCTCCATCAGCAGGTTGTGAGTGAGACAAATAGTCACTGTGCTTTGTTTATTTATTTTTTTTTTCCTCCACCTCTTTTCCAACAAAAATCCTGATGCAGCTTTTAGTGGTGGTGGAGCTGGGAGCGCAGTGGTTGTGGATGGACGCGGGGCTGGGTGCAGCTCTGTACACGTTTCACCTCCTCGCTGTGCACCTGAGACACGCACGGGGGCTGCACAACCGTCTTTCACGTAACTTCTTGCTTTGGGAGGTGCTGCTGCCTTCCCGGCCCAGGGGAGCACCCAAAACCTTCTTCACCCCTGGCATATTTATTATTTTATTATTTTTTTTTGCATCAACTTCTTCCAGACCTGAAACTCCATCTTCAGAATGAACATTGGTTTTTCCTGACTCCTTTCCAAGCTGCCTTCGCATGCTTCCTGTTGCTTGAGCACTGCTTTATCCAGTGCCCTGAGAGAGGCTCGGTTTCAGTGTTTGCAGGCTGCGGATGCTGCGGTCCCTTCCAAGTCTGATCCTTTGGGTCTGATCCTGCTGTTGACGATCATTTACAGATGTGTTGGGCTGAACTCGTGGGCCAGGGCTGCGGTTCAGGACATACTCTCACACTTGTTAATATGGAATTGGGAGGGGTTTCTGTTTGAAAGCGAGTTAACTCTGTTCTCACGAGTGAGAACCTTTTCCTCTGTAAATATTTTAGGTACGCGTAAAATGACAGATTGGAAAAATGTCTGTCCAGCCTTTGGTGTTGAGCAGGAGAATGGGAGCAAACATGGTATTAATCTTATTGGGGTCTGACAAAAGCTGCCAAGTGGGATGACCACGTCTGGCTCCTGTACAAGGAGAAGGCAGAGGACAGGTCCTGCTCCAAAGAATTTAGTCTGAGGCCTTGACGCTACGAACATTTCTATGCATAACCCTTGGTTTTCCTCCTGCAAATGAATAAGAACAACCCCAGGACCAGTGTCAGCCCATGTGCGTGGCCCTCGGCACTGGACCCACACGGACCAGGTCCAGTAGAACCAAAGGGGGAGAGTCTGACTCTCTCAGGAGAGAAAAGGACTAATTTAATTTGTAGCAAAATATTAAAGGGAATTGGATTAATAAGACTTCTGTTAGTATTGCTAGTGCTTGGGGGGGTGTTTTACACTTGTGACACTACATGCAATCTTGTACATGTCAAGACACACACACACACACACACACGTACCACCCCTCTCCCTCCTCTTAAAGCCTGGGTCTTAGTTCATGGAAATTCGAGCGTTTGGTGATGGCAGAATTAGGGCCTCGTTAGCGACTGTTGCTATTTACACTTTGGCAGCTTCTCAAGGCCGAGTCAAAGGCTGAGAAGGTTATTTCACCTCGCGCTGGGTTTGTACCTGGGCCGTTTCCGCAGAGCGGTTGGTTGGAGCTGCAGAGGGAGAGAACCTGCCGGACCCCTCAGCCTTGAGGCTGCGGGAGGTTCTGTGATGCCGTTACTTCTAAGTGCCCTTGAATGTAACTTGTCAAAGAGCCGCGGGGACAATTCTCAAGTGTCTGTGAAATGCCTCTTTTTTTTTTTGGGTCCCACTTAAGCCGTTGTGGCTGGCTGGGAAGAATCGGAGAAAACGGATCTATTTACAG
>VXAK01002664.1:0-12604 GCA_013399435.1 Arenaria interpres | reverse complement strand
ACATGCGCGGCCGCGCAGCGCTGCGCGGCCCCTGCGCGCCGCCTGGCGCCGCCCGGGGACGGAGTGGGGCTCGCCCGGTCGTGGGCCTGGCCTATCTGCCCTCCTCTCTGGCACCCCCAGGCCCAGGTTCCCCTGGTCCCCTCCCGGGCCCAAGGGACCCGGTGGCATCTCTGGGGCCGGGTGTCTGACCGCGGGGGCATGTCTCTGTTCTGCCCCTTCAGCCCCACATCCCCTCCCTGTGCCCACCCTCGCTTTCCTCTGGGGCGTGGAGACCATCTCCATCTCTGGGGGAGGCCCAAGGCAGCCCTCTCCACCTCCACTCTGCTCGGTGGTGACAACCATCTGGCCCTGTGCTGCCCACCAAAGACTGGCTCATCGGACCCAAGAAACCCATCCCCTGCCCAAGCACTTCCACAGGGCGCATCCACCTCCTTGTCACAGGGCCGGAGGGCATTGCAAACATGGCTTCGTTTACTTGCGCACAAACCCCTCGGAGGTGAAGGTACCCTTATCCTCACGTGATGGAAGGGAAGCAAAGGTTAGAAATTACCTAGTAGGTTTACGCACCCTGCTCAGAATAAAGTCTTGTTCCACTTCAGGTCTCCCAAGTAGTGCACAATAACGCTTCTGGACACAAGTCTGTACTAAGGCTCCAGAATTCACCTTAGTTCTTAATTTACTGAGGTGGAGCGAGTGCCTAAAACTGTTAACTGATATCCCTGAACATGTATTCTTCATTAAGCAAACTGAAAAATATCACTCTATGGAATCATCCTGGCAGGTTTACCAGTGAGCTTGATGCCTGCAGGGATGCTTATGCCCAGCTTTTCCACTGAGCTGTTGATTTCTTGCAGGCTAAGCTTTGCACCAATGTGCTCCCAGGTGCCATGTCATCATGGAGAGACATTATTTTTTTTCTTTGCTTGCTGAGGATTTTTTAGTTGCCCCTCTCTCTGCGCCCAACCCCCAACTTCTTAACCAGCTCAAACTTAACCTCAGTTGGCTGTTTATAAGTCATCACTATTACTATCTACCTCCACCACGCAACTAAATCTTCAGAGGCAGCCAGGTTGCCAGTGTCATCCCATTTTATGAAACATAGAAACTAACACCAGGATGCCATTTCCTCCACGAGGGGCAGAGTTTGCAACTCCTGATCTCCGCTTTGCTTTAGGCAGATGAGGTTGGCAGAGCTGTGCAACCCACCAAAATGGAGAGCATCAGCTCCTACCATAGTCATGAAATGAAACGCAGTTCTCTGCTTACTACAGAATAGCACAAATTTAGATTGAAGTCTAAACAAAGCCTTTGTTTGACGTATATATGATCAAAACAAAGAGACATCTTCAAGAATAAGAGAAAATGAGACCTAACAAGGAAGGATGAAGAACCTAGATTTGTTCTGCCTTGAAGAGAAGGCCGAGGAGAGCCATGGTAGAGTTCAAGCACAGCTTTAAGTGGTGATGGGGAAAGGGAAGGGAGCTGACATTTTTTCCTTGCCGATTGAATTTGTCCATCCCTAATAATTCCAGACAGAGTAGCTGCCTGGGACTTTGTCTCTGGGAACTGAAGCACACACAGCACATTTAGAAATGATAGGCGGGGCAAAGATGGCTCTTAGGATGCCTGCTGTTAGAGAACCCAAATTAGATTTTGATGTAATTGATCAGAGCTGGAGGCCACTCCATGTTACAGCAGTTCTCCTAGTGCTACTTACAACTACAGTACGCCTTACATTTTTTACGTTAATTCCTTTCCTTTCGTGACCTACACGTGAGTAATGGTGCCTCTAGTCCACTAATGACTGTTGAATACTTAAGAGGCAGCACCAAGTGTGAACGAAGATCTCTGCCAGAGACTCCAGCAAGCCCAGTCGCTGCATAGGCTGTCAGCTCCTCACAAGGACAAATTGCTCAGACCACAGCCATAGCAGCAGGGATGGCCATGAGAGCAGGAAGGTTTTGAAAGGGTTACTCAAGTTGTAGTCCTATGCAGAAGGCTCCACCCAGTCTGGAAATGGGAGGATGTTCAGCGCATATTTCTGGGCTTAACTCACAGTATCTTAACATTACCCCTGGGATGAAATATACCCTCTTTTATGAGCTCAGGAGTGGTAAAATAAGAACTTTGGTGAAGTATGCAGAGGTCATCCGAATTCATGAAAATGAAACGGGTTCCCTCCAAGAATGATTTACTGTGTTTTGTTACCATATTTTTTGACTGCCATTATTTTCTATACTTAATCTTTTATGGGGCTTTTATGATTTTGTTAAACTGGGAGTTCATTTATAGGGAAGGTTCTCCTGCTCCCTTCCCCCGGAAAGGCCCTAGTATGCAAAGTCAAGTTTAATTTTATTTTTCACTCTGCGGTTCACCTCTCACAAAGTTTTCCAATTCTGAAGGAAAAGAACCTCTCCTACAATGGTAACCCAGGGACCAAAGGAAAGAAAAACAACAGTGTAGGTTGCTTTAATGTTCAGAGGACTCCTTGTGAAGGCCCTTTAGAGAAAATCGCATGACAATCCTGAGGAGCATAGTGAAACTGTACCCTCACCTGATTTGGGGGTTCTCTATTTCATTTCTTTAGAACCTCTTCGCATCCACACCCAAGAACACTTACTTATGAGTAAAACGATGTGACAGTATAGCCTTCAAAACTGTTTATCTTTGCACACTGAATCATGTTCACTACCTCACCCTCTTCCTACAGCAGAACAGACCATGAGGCTACCTACGTTTTTTCTCAAGTGGCCTGGTCTGCTGCTGCTAACCAAATAAGTGAATCCCTCATGCCTGAAAGGGAGAGATGCAGACTTCATGGAAGACTCAGGGTGATGAGCTCCACTATGCCTTCATAAAAATTATACTGGTTGTATATTTGGCCTGTAAGTAAAGTTTAAGAGCAAGGAGCCACAGATCACCTATTGATGGTGACATGAACCTGCATTTGTCAGAGGTTTCTAGCTGACCCCCAGAACAAAGAAGGTATCTTTCTTATTAAAAAAAATATCCCTGTATCATTCCTGAAAAGGCAGCCAGAATTAGGAGGTAGCCGGTCCTTTATTTCTGAGGCAAGCTCTGCTGAACAGCTGATACTGAGCAGGAGGGAATCGTTCAAACATCTGTCTTTGTAGCAGAGTTGGAAGCTTCTGAGATGGTTCCCCATAACTGCAGTTACAAAGAAAAATGAACAGGCTGATTTTAGGGTAAGCACAATTTTTAAAAATGCTTTAATTCTTTGACTGTGCAAGACTTTTCACTGAAAACAGAGCCTATAGTTTCAGGCATTTCTGTGTCATTTCATCCCATCTGTTAGGAGTGGAAGAATTAAGAGTGCTACTCTTTTATTTTTTCAGTAAAAAGGTAGAAAAATTGATGCGCTGCTCCCCTTGTCATTAAGGGAAGGAAGTGAGAAATTAATATAGACTAAGGATATATTCGTGGCAGTTTGCTGTCGTTCCACACAATTCCAGAAGTGTACATAAAATGGAAAGTAGGGCCCAACAAAAGTAATTTTCTGAGTCCTATTAGCTGCCAAATGGAATCACAATATATGGTTAGCTGGGAATCTGCAAGATTTCTCACCTAGTTCTACTGGACTTAAATTTTAATTTTTTGAACAAAATCTCTAATTGTGAGAAGCAGCAGCTTATTACATCTCTTACGTGACTCTGACTGACACGTTGACAAAACTGTAAGGAAAGAATTTTCCCTTGCATACAGATGATGATCCCTCTTGGATGTTTTGTACCTAAGAATTCTTCACGATTTACTAATAAGAAACAGAGAATGAGAGGAAATTATCTTCATCTGTTTCTCTCACCCATAAAGCCCAAAATAGACAAAGTGTTGGAGCAATTGCATACCCTTGCACCTTCTTCGGTTAACTCCTCTCGCACAGTCCTCAACTAGCAAGCCGTTAAAGAAAAGAAATATGTGTGGAGAGGAACTTTCATACCTCAGGCATCAGTGAAAGGCTTGTAGTAGATACAGGGGGAAAACACAGAAAAACAGTAGAATTAGGAGTTAGAAGAGTAAAGAAAAAAAAAAGAGGAAAAGAGTGCCTACTGAGACTTCTCTCTGCAGACACTCATGATCAAAGCCCACCACTGCCATTAGGCAATCAATCTGCAGTTGCATACATAAAACTTTGGCAGTGTATAGTCTCCACTGCTTTCAACAGAGGCTTTAGACATCTGAAACTGGGCACTCTCCCAAAATTTAGATCCAGTTGCACTATACATTCCGTAAAAGACAGCACCAAATCAGAGGCCCTCTTTTACCCATGCTATTTTCAAGCTGTAGTGTATGAAAAGTTATGCTCCAACACCCCCCCCCACCAGCCCCCATTTAACCTCTTGGGTTGGCTATGTTTGTGTCCTCCAGCTTCATCAAATGGCACACACTGCTAGTGAACAATTACTGCCTAAATGCATTGTTGTTTTAGGAGAGATTACTGAAAATGTATGCCTGTCCTTCCTGACTAATTCCTTCCAGGATCATTCAATCACCTACAGGCTTCTTCCTTTTGTAAATAGAAATCAACACCGGCATAACATTTCATAAGTGTAATGCAGCTTGTTTCATAAGATAAGTGACCTCGAATCTCCTGATTTGTCTTGCTTTTCAGCTTTTAAACCTCCATGTCTTTTGCGCTGGGACATTCTCCTGCTCTTGATTCAGAACCGATCCGAGCAGCCAGCCAAAGTTTTAGCAGCTTCCTATTCTTGCTCACTCCACAGTCAGAGGTTTTTCAAGCAGCTGCACTGGATTTCCTTGCAGGGAGATGAATTCTAAGGAATTCTGCAGTCACAATCGAAGCACAGAGGGCAGCCTCAGTTACTTCATCCTAATCTATTTACCTCTATTTCTGGACGCTTCTGTCTTCCTCTGATTAAACACCTCTTTAGAGATAACTTAATCTCACTGTATCTGAAGAATACAGAGGCTGCCCTACATTTACTAGCCTTTACAATTCCAGAATACTCCATTTCTTAATGATATATGTTTCATTCCATTATCAGAAAGAAGTGCTGTAATTATAGCTATACAGGACATTTGCTGAAGTCTTCCACATCCCCATAAATGCCCTGTGGAATGTGCAGCCCCTGGTGAAGTTCTGCAGGAGTGATCTTTCTACAAGAAAAAGTCAGAGACCAAACACCACTTAATAGGATACACATAGAAGTGTGGTGAGATCCAGAGCATGCCCATGAAATCATCTGTGTATTTATGATAAGAAGCTCGCTCCCTCTTGGATAACTTCATGATTGCTTTTGTTAAACCCTTGGCAGCTTAAAAGGCATCTTGCTTTCCAGCGTCTGGGCCTTCTTCCTCTCTCTTTTCTTCTTTCTTCCCCGTACAAGGGCCCCCTCTCTTCACTCAGCTCCCACTCTCCCTCTCAAATGACATTCTTTCTGTACTTGTCTGCGCAACAGCACAAGACCCAGGCTGTGCTTCTAAAAGCCAGGAATAATGCCCTAGTCTTTCTGCGTGATTGATGCACTATCCATGGAGAATACTGTGCCTTGGTCAGAGGAGTTCGCAAAGCCATGTACATTAAGATACCTGCTGATCTGCTTTTTACTTTCGCTGTAATTTAAACAGAAGAACTTGGTGAATGTTCCTTGGCTGCATGGTGTTTCTTGTTGTTGTTGAGAAGCTGAAGCCCAAGATTTCAAGGTAGATCATGACAGGGAATTGCGTACATAGAGATGTACATTACATAAAGGTCTATATTTTAAAAAATTAAAATTTGAAGAAATGTGTTGCTTGAACAGATCTATGAAGCGAGTTCAGGCAGTGTGGCCTATTGTAGTTAAACACACACATGGCCTAACTTTGACTAGTATATCCAGAAAGCTCCAAGCAGCTGGCATTTCCTTTCCTAAGCCCTTGACCTCCTCTGCCAAGGCCAGATATTACACAAGTGTGTATCCTTCAGTGTGTATCCAAAGACTAGAATACAGCCCAGGATGTGGATACTTGCCCATCTTGGGTGAGTGGAGACATACTGCTTCACCTTATGCCTGAGCCTGCACCCGAGGCATGTGGACATCTGTTACAAGACAAGCTCTGAAGTGTTAAGATATTTCAGTTTTACTGTGATCTTAATAACTGAGAGCAGTTCTGTCCTTTAAAGTTACAGAGGATGTTCCTGTTTCCATCGAGTCAACAGCAGAATTCTCATTAACTTCAGCATTAAATGAGAATATTCACTGAGTACCTATCAGAGCAAACAGATATGGTAAAAGTCAGAGAATTGTACATGCCTACACTGAAAAGCTGTCCTGAGATGCTGGCAGTTCAGATATAAATCCAAGCTGTGCAGTTCAGGAAAAGCTTTATTGATAACCCTTTAAGAAATTAACTTTCTGCTTTTCTCCAGTTATGATTTTCTATAAGGAAAGCTTAACCCTTAGGACATTGACATTTTTCCAAATTGCCAGACAAACTGTCAGAGCACAGCTGGCTTTCAGTCAAAAACTATTCTAGGCAAGCTGGAATTTGGAAGAAAATAAGGTAATTGCTATATTAATTCATATAGATAATTAAACAATTTAGTTAATTTACAGTTTCTAATTATATGCTGCTATATGTTATTTTTCTGTATCTCTAAGTCTCATGAGTAAAATCAGAACTGAAATGACTCTGTAAAGCTCACAAAGGTTTGCCAAGTTTCAACTAAATGTTGCCATCTACTGTTAGAATAATAATAAAAAAAAACCACAAATGGGTGAAACTAGCACTGTAATTGTGGAAGAACTCAGTGGATATTTGCGTCCTATTGTGCTGATGCACAAGGGATTTTTCTTTGAATGCACAAGCAATAATATGTCCGTAAATCCTTCTGTATGTCAGAGGGAGAACAGGGTTCATTGTTTGCAAGATCTCATTATGATTACTTTTCAGCTTCTAAAAATGTTGTAATAGTTTCCAGATCCAGCATTTATGGTATTCAGTATATTGAGAGAAAATAGGCTTCATTGAAAAGGTTGTTCTGAATGTTCCTCGTCTATGCTTGTTTTCACGGAGCACAGAGAAAAGTGACAGTAACATGCGTAGCAGATTTCTAAACATTTTACTTATGCAGTATTAAAAGTTAAAAACACCCCTGCCCCTTTTCTGACAAACGCATAAGGGTTAGATTCACGTCAAGATCAGGCATGAACATCCAAGTAAGGACATAAAGAACTAACGAGTACAGACAACTTCTGTTCTGAGGTGACAATAGAAAAGCTACTGTCAGTCTTTTACTTTATGTACAGAAGAAACAGAATTTAAAAGGCGTTAAAGATCTCAAAGAGGACACTATACCTGGAGCTCCAAAAAGAAAGCAACATGCACGTTCCTGCGTATGACACTGGAACAGGAGGTGGATTTCAAGTAATTGTGGGATTTCTCTATTCCTGCTGTGTGTGCTTTAGCTGACATAATACACTTATTTCTCCATGCCCCATATTGGCTCATTCAGAGAGACCCATTGAATTTTCCACATCAGATTTTGATGGAAAAGTACAGTAAAATGTATTCACCTAACAAGGCCTACTATGTTTCAAAAAGAACTTCCCATAATTTTGAAAAATTCTCGGCTCATGTGTTGTTTTATTACATTATCGGTCAAACATCCTCATCTTAATGTCACAGGTACGAGTTGTGAAAAGGTTAGAGGCTATCCATACTATCTAGAAAAAAAGAAATCTGAATACAGGAAAAGTGAAAAACAGGCATAGTATCACACAGTGCCACCTACAGCTGGAACTGGGAATTCCAAATGACTTTTCCATAAGGCTGTAGAGACTTGGTGTTGCTGTTGATGGAGCAGCATTGCAGAATGGCTCTTGCACCATTGCGCAACACAGAAGGTAAAATTGAGGGAATGATGGTCATATTTATTGCTTCAGAGTTTCTTTGAATTCTGTGAAATCATGTTTGGAACAGGATTTTTTAATATGTAAGTTCTGATTCAGCAGACAAGTCCAGTTAATGTGAGGTGCGATGTTGGATGGATTAAGAAACATTGAGCAGCAGCTCTTGTTGCTGGAAGTGTGTACTAAATAGTTTATTTCACCTTTTTGTGTCACCAGCATGAAAGGAAGAATAGGTTACCAAAAGCAGTATCAGAAATAACGTACAGGTCTCATTGTTAGGAGTTATGCAATAGAGGCCAAAGCTCTAGGAACTTTTTGAGATACCAAAGAGGATGGGGTTAGAAAAGCCCACACTTAGCAGGAGTCAAAATTATCAAGGGATGCAAAGACCAGCAGCAAGGTCTTCTATGGAAAAGGCTAAGGCACTCGGCGACTTCTTTGCCTTGATTTTTACTTGTCGTGTTAATCTGCTTTAGCAGGGGAGTTGGACCAGATGACCTCTAGAGGTCCCTTCCAACTCCGACAATTCCGTGGTTCCGTGATTCCATGATCTGCAGGTCTCCTAGGTCCCTAATCCTACTATCAAGGCCTTGGGGAATGAAGCATTACCCAGGGTAGAGGAGGTTTGAGTTAAGGAGTACTTAAACAGGTTGGACACACACAAGATCATGGGACCAGACAGAAGGCATCTCAGGATGTTGTAGAAACTGGCTGGTATCCATGTGAGACACTCTGAACCATCTTCAAAGTGCCATGGTGTTTCAGAGAGGTTTCTGATGACTTGAAAAAGGTAAATGATGCGCAGCCTTGTTCAAAAGGGGCAAAAAGGTGTACCTAGGGATTATCACAGTGGTCAGCTTCACCTCAGTCCATGGTAAGATTATGAAGTAAATCCTCCTGGAAGCTATATGCAGATGACTAAAGGACAATAAAGTGATTTGCAGCATGGATTTAGCAAGGAAAAATCATACATGGATTGTATGTGTGTATCCATACATGGATCATACATGGACCAACTGGTTTGCCTTCTATAACATCCGATATAGAAGAGAGAAGAGTGGTGGATACTGTTTACCTCAGCTTACTGAGGTCTTCAGAACTATCTCCTGCAGTATACTTACAGCCAGACTGGGGAGATACAGACAGTATGAATGAACCATAGAGTAGGTGGAAAGCTTTCTGAACCTCCAGGCTCATGAGGTGGTGGCCAGCAGTATGCAATCGGTTGTTGGACAGTTGTGACATTGTGCAGGAATCAGTCTGGGCCCAGAAGTGTTTAAAGCAACCTTTACTCTCAATTTGTTTGATTGTGAATCTTGATTGTAGATAAAAAGCAAACTTTGCTTTTTATGACCAGAAAGGCTGGTCATAGCATGCTAATGCTAGATATGGTAAAGGAAGCATCTCACTACACGTGAGAAATGCTTTCTTCCAACAGATTATCACTTCACAATCCTTTACTGCAGCTGTGCTAACCTTAAACTGTTCTGGGAGGCCTCCTGCAGTAACTCCAGTGCTTTTTCAGTGGTGACAGTAAGAATTGCTTTAGAGTTTAAAAAGCTAGCTCTGATTTCCCTAATTCTGGCAATAGGTTGGCTGGTAGACACCACAAAAACCCTCCGACAGCAGAGATGGCCATGTTTTCACTAGGACTGCCCCCTTTTAATGCTGTCAGTGAGAATCAAAATCCAAAAAAATCACAGTGGAAATATCTGGCTTCAGCATGTCTATAGCATTGCTGCTCTGACACATTAAAAGACATGTCCTGTTTGTAGATGAACTGTGCTGTTTCTCTGCATAAGCAAACACATCTAGGGATAGTTTCGCATTTACAGGGCAGAGATACAGTACAAAGAAGGAAGCAGTGGCCAGTCCAATCTTGTCCATCTTGTCCAAGACCAGTGGGGATCTTATCAATGTATATAAATACCTGAAAGAAGGGTGTAAAGAACATGCAGCCATGCTCTTTCCAGTGGTGCCCAAAGGCAGGACCAGAAGCAATGAGCCCAAACTGAAACACAGGAGGTTCCCTCTAAACATCAGGAAACACTTTTTGTTGTGAGGGTAACCCAGCACTGCCACAGGTTGCCCAGAGAGGTTGTGTGGTCTCCCACTTTGGAGATATTCAAAACCTGTCTGGACACAGTCCTGGGCAACCTGCTCTTATATGGCCCTGCTTGAGAAGGGGGGTTCGACCAGATGACCTCCATAGGGCCCTTACAACTTCAACCATTCTATGATTCTGTTTCTCTGAGCAGCTTTTTTTCCCCATAGAAAATGGAGGCATAGTCTATTAATCCCATCCTGTTTAAGAATAGCCCTTTTCTACGTCAGTTAGCAGTGTACGTTTAGATAGGAAGAAGCAGAAGGTAACACGCAGATCTAAATGTGTAGCTATGCTGAAGCACACAACCCTCCTACAGCCATGTAACGAAGCAAAGAGTTTGCACAGTTATATGGAAAGACAGTTTTCTTCCTTCACTTTCATTTTTGTTCTTCCTTCAGCATATTCATATCACAGGTCAAAATGTTAAGTCATATGGATAAAACCGCAAAAGTTCTAGGTGTGTAACAATCAGATATTAGATTGCTAGAACAGGCAGGGAAAAGGAGTGAGATGCAGTGAGATTTATGAAAGTGAGTTCCCAGAGGGTCTTAAGTTAGATGTGCAAAGTAATACAATTTAATGTGGAACATGCTTTCCGTCTGTTTTGAAGACAAGCTGATCTGCTCAAGAGAGCTTTCTAGGCTTAATTGGTCACAGCTCCTGGTAAGGACAGAATGTTACAAACATCTATGAAACTTCGCAGCTTGGAACAGAAACATGTCATCACATATTTTAGAAGTTCCTTGGTTCATACACAGCAGTTACCATATGCTGAGTCCAAGGAGAGCGATGATCAAAAGGCCAAACAGTATTTAGGAAGGACACATGTTGTTATAGTTAATTTTTGTTTCATTCCAAACTGAAAAATTAGGACTTTGTTGCAGATTTCATGAATTGCAGTGTGGTTGCATGTCATTATTTAATTCTGATTTTCATGATGTTTGGTGTTTCTCCTCAAGTAACTGTTGGAGACTAAGGATTAAATAATAATAATAACAACAACAGCAACCATATTATTATAAATAATATCCTAATAAAATTATGATGACATAATCTCAGTTTTCATTAAGAAAAGAACACCCCATAAAGTAATTACCTGTTTGTTCTCCCCTTTTGCATGGCCCCTCAAAAATGTGCTCTCTTGGTGTTTTAGTGGTTTCATATCAAATCTCATTATTTTTAAACTGGTCTCAATGTTTCTGAGAGAGAGGGCTGAGCAGTTTTTCTGCTGTCATGGGAAAGACAGACGTGAAGTACAGCAGCTTCAGGGTTGAAAGAGGTATAATATAGTTTCCTTCACCATTCAAAATCTTAGTTTCTTTTCACAGAGAGGGGTGGCTTTTTAATGACTAGTGAAAAACACTAGTCTCAGCAAAGGCCTCTTTGTCCCTTTGAAGCTAGTAGTCTTCCTCAGTGGTTCAACAGCCCTTGTAGACAAAGCTTTGACTCCTTGCCCTTTAAGTGGCATTTTTAGCACGCAAGATTAATAAAAAAAAATTTCCTTTCCTAAAACAGACGGCAAAGCCCCAGTTGATGCCCAGCCCTCGTCCACAGGACCGAGGCAAATCCATACCATTTTCTACGAATCCAGCAGAGGGAGCCTGTTCTACCCAGACAAAGTGCTCCGTTACAGTTGTTTGAGATTTTTGGGAAAAAAAACATTGTCTAGCCAGATGTAGTAAGTCAAAACTACATGAAATAAGTTATTAATTCTTAACAGATAAATAATTCGGAATGGTTTGCATGCAGTGTAACTAAGTGTAAGCACATTTGTGTAATCTAATAATAAACTTAAAAAAGCCCCATGCTTTGTGTTTGACAATAATAATAATGTCATTGTGCTACACTTTTAGTCAAAGCGAAGTCTAAAGTCAAGGTCGATTCTGTCATTTGAATAATTTTAAAAATTTATGTCATGACAGGCATGGCAGTTACCTCTTTCTGCTTCAACTTACAGTGTACAGTATAGTATAGGCCAATAGTGTCACAGAAAAACTATGAAACTGTACTGGTTAAAACTTATGAAGACTTTAAATACTTCCAACCAATTATCACTGGTGAGATTGCTGTTAGGCATTTGTGTTGGAGCCACATATAGGACAGCGCTATACAACACTACCCACCCATTGAGGTAATCCTCTTTCACGTGTTTCATCCATGATTTGCAAAGGATTTTACTGTCAGCCATGATTATTGTACTTTCTTCTCTGGATTTTACAGACATGAAAAATAAGGAGTTGTAGTTATATTCATGTTGGGGACTCACCTGCTGGAGAGCAGCTCTGAGGAAAAAGATCTGGGAGTCCTAGTGGACAACAGGATGATGATGAGCCAGCAATGTGCCCTTGCAGCCAAGAAGGCCAATGGCATCCTGGGGTGCATCAAGAAGACCGTGGCCAGCAGGTCGAGGGACATTATCCTCCCCCTCTACTCTGCCCTGGTGACGCCCCGTCTGGAGTAGTGTGTCCAGTTCTGGGTTCCCCAGTTCAAGAAGGGCAGGGAACTGCTGGAGAGGGTACAGCAAAGGGCTACAAAGATGATCAGGGGCCTAGAATACCTCTCTTATGAGGAAAGGCTGAGAGACTTGGGTCTTTTTGGTTTGAAGAAGACTGAGGGGGGACCTGAA
>VXAK01002662.1:24507-68569 GCA_013399435.1 Arenaria interpres | reverse complement strand
GGTGGGTTGTGTCTCTGATGCTCTCGGGCTTCGGGTTATTAGCGAGGGCAGCTCTGAAGCTGGGAGAATTCCTGCTGGAGCAAATCCCTTTCCTTGCAGCCTGCTCTTCCTGCCCGCATCGCTGCGACTCCCCCGCTGGGAAAAACTTACTGCTGTCAAAAAAATGGAGGGAAAAAAAATATGAAAAAAATGCAGTTTATAAACAACTGCTTTTTAATAACTTCCTCCCGACTTGTTGAGTCATCTCCCCCGGCTGTAGGAAGGATGTCATCTCCTCGATGAGGTGACACAGTGGTGGAGATGCTCCCCGGAGCTCCTGGCTCGGCTCCCACCGAGCGGCCGAGCCGCTGTAGTGATGCTGTGGCCAAAGGGACACGGTGGCCACCGGCTCTGAATCATCAGGGCTGGGGGCTGTCGGCGTATGCTGGCCCCGGGTGGGTGTTGCTCAGGTTTGGGTTGGTTTTTTCTCATTAAAATTCTCACCGTTTGTAGGCAGGGTGGTGTTAGGGGTTTTTTTTGGTGGGCTGTGATCTGCTGGGGAAGTCCTGGGATGGTGACAACGTGAGGAGCCCCCGGACTGGACACCTTAGCTCCGATTTTAGGTGGCCACCACGAGGTCTGTTCTCTGGGGGCTTTGGCATTAAGTCATCTGTTATTCTGTGTCTGTTATTCTAAGTGCTGCTTCTGTTTTAACTCATAGTATAGGAATATTTCAATGCTTACCACTTGCTTTATAGCATTTTTATGTTACTCATTTAAATTTGCACTTAGATTTCTTAATTTCAAGCCATATTTTCATTTTTTAAAGGGCTGGGTACTTTGGGTTTTTTTCCATAAATGTCATTTCACAAACTTGTATTGCCTAGCTTTAATTTCTACAAGTTCTAGCAAAAACAGAAATGATGAAAACTCTTTTAACAGCTTAAAAAGCAAGAGTTAACCTGTTCTATCTGCTTCCCAAAACCTGTGAAGCTGGAAGAAATTCATTGCAGGGTGTCCAATGGTACCTTCCTGCTGATACTTCAGAAAATAGGACAGTTCTGGTTTAATTGCAGTGAAATGTAATGGATATTAAAACGCGTTGAGCTGGTTGATGTGTGAAAAAACGTACCTTTTTTTCCTCTGACAAAAAGGGGAGTAGATCCATAAGGGGTAGGGGAATCATCAACTCTCCCATCAGTTGACTTTCTGACCCATGGAAGCCCCTGGGGTCGTCGTGGGGAAATGAGGAACTAGAGCATCCCCCGCTCTGCTCGTCCCCGTGGTTTGCCAGTTCTGCGATGCATTAAAATAGCATTGAAATATTTATTTCCCAAATGATGTTTGAAACAGGGCAGAACCACTGAATTCTTTGCTTGGAAGAAGTAAGTTGGGAATATATTTGACTTCTTAAAAGCCTTTTCATAGAATCATAGAAATGTCTAGGTTGGAAGGGACCTTCAAGATCATCTGGTCCAACCATTGACTTTCTTTCTCTCGGGTTGGAAGGTGGTTTATGCTGAAATTCTGGCTGAAGGTGGAATGCATATTTATTTTTTTCTGTTTTCATCCCTATTTGCACTAAAGAGTTTCTGACTGTTTCCTCATCAGTGTAAAGCCCAAGCAGTATAATGTCCCATAGTTTTAATTATCTCAGCTGGGATGTTACAGGTGTCGTTAAGCCTCGTGCCGTGTTGTGGTGTTGGGAGTGTTTCAGAGCCAAGGTCTCTGTTCAGCTGCGTTTCTCCCAATATCTCAAAAAACCCATGGCTGGGGGAAAAAGAGACAGGTCTGTGGTTGTCATAGTCATTAGTTCACACCTCTGGAGCATTACAGAGGTGGCCACTGACCCCCATGTTCTCCACTTAGGGAGTTTTGGCCAAGGTGAGACCGTGGGTTTGCAGGCAGCAGATGGTGGTGGCCCTGGGCTGGGTTAGATGCTGGGTGGTGCTGCTCTCTCCCTTCACAAGGCTTCAGGAGAACTTTGTAGAATCACAGAATGGTTTAGGTTGGAAGGGACCTCAAAGCCCCCCCAGTGCCACCTCCCACCGGGACCAGGTTGCTCCAAGCCCCCTCCAACCTGGCCTTGAACCCTCCAGGGATGGGGCAGCCACAGCTTCTCGGGGCAGCCCTGTGGAAGGGATGGGGCTTTGTGGCATGGTTTGTGGCATGGGGAGGGTTGTGCCACCTTCTTCACCTGCTGTGGGAGCTCTCTTATTTCCCTGATGTTTTTAAAAAACAATTGCATGGCTCAGGGGTGAGAAGAGCACTTCTGCCCAGGTCGACGCGTGGCTGTGCGGGGTTCAGATGGCTGGGGTAAGCCTTGCCCCGCTCTGCAGGACCACGAGGTCTGGGATCAGTTTGTCTGCCTGGGTTTGGGATGTCCACGTGCTTTGCAAGTGGACTTGCTCCAGCAAGCGAACTGGAAGAGCGTGTGCATGGAAAAAGACACCAGTGACTTTCCATGTGATTTTGGTGTGACCAAGCTGTCTGTGACTGAACCGGCAGACCCTCATTGCCTCAACTAATCCTAATTTGATCCCCACTACAAAGTCAGTAGTGTGTCTGTAAACATAATAAATCTAATTACTCAACTGCAAGATCAAGGAGCTGTGAAGGGGAATCGTTTGATGCATTTGTTTTAAATTGCCTTCAAACGGTTGAATGGGAAACTGCGTATTTCTGAGGGGGAAACCATTCTGTAAGACACCAAAAAATGCTAAAGCTGTGGCTCTCTTCCCCTTGCAGCTCCCAGCCCCACCACAGCTGTGCCCTACATGTCGGTGAAGTGCATTGATGTAAGAAAAAACCACCACAAAACCAAGTGGCTGATGCCCTGGGGACCCAACCACTGCGAGAAGCTGAAGGACTTTGACGAGGCGGTGAGCAGACAGATCGAAGCCAACGACATCGTCTTCGCCGTCCACATCCCCCTCCCCAGCAAGGAGATGAGCCCCTGGTTCCAGTTCATGCTCTTCATCATGCAGCTGGACATCGCCTTCAAGATGGACAACGACCTAAGTAAGTCACTCTCCATCCTTCCTTACACGCTGACTGTGTTTCTCCACCTATTTCTCTTAAAACTGCTTTTATCCTGCACCGTATTTTAAGTGCTACGGTGCCTCCATGCAGTGTGATGATACAGGAGCATGTTCTGAAGGTGGGAGTGAGAGCTATAAATAAATATCTTCACAGGGAGAGCTCTTCATGCTGCATTAGTGAGTAGCTGAGCAGGTGAGATGATGAGCAGGTTCCCTGTTCTGAAGTACATGGACCATCAGCAGCTTTGCTGGTTTAGAACCATAGAATGGTCTAATCTGAAAGGGACCTTTCAGATCATGGAGTCCAGCCATCAACCCAGCGCTGCCCAAAGCCCCACTGACCCATGTCCCTCAGCACTACCTCTTCCCAGCTTTTAAATCCCTCCAGGGCTGAGCCATGGTATTTTGCTCCCTCTTTGCCAAGTGCTTTTGTGTGATGAGTTTCTGAGCTGCGACCTGTCGTGGTTTAACCCCAGCTGGCAACAGGGACCACGCAGCCGTTCACTCGCTCACCCCGCCGTAGGGTAAGGAGAAAAACCTCATGGGTTGAGATGAAGGCAGTTTAATGGCACAGTAACGGGAGAGAAAATAATAATATTGTTAAAACAATATACGAAATGAACTGACATGATGCAGTTGCTTCCACCATCCCGTGATGGGTTCTCCAGCCGGTCCCGAGCAGTGATTGTGGATTCTTACCTCCAACCACCCCCATTTCTGTACGGAGCATGAATAGTCCTTGGCCAGCTTGTCCTGTCTGTGTGTCCTCCCAGCTTCTAGGGGAAGCTGAAAAAGTCCTTGACTTTTATATAAACATTACCTAACACATATTATTCTCATACTAAATCCAAAACGCTGCAGCTACTAGCAAGAAAGATTAACTCTATGCCAGCTGAGACCAGGACAGAGCCAAAGTACTTAGTAAATGAAATTATTGATCCATAAGAGTAGATGAGGAGCTCATAAGAAGGAATGCTCGTGTTTGAGAGTTTAAATGCTCTCCATCGGGCACCACTTGCAGAAGAGTTGATGTTTATTTACTGAGCCTTTATCGTATCGATAATTTCAACGTCTTCAGTGTGAGGTTAGGTGTTGGTGAACTGAAATAGTTGCCCTACCTTCCATCAGTCCTTGTGAGATACAATTTTTGCTGGGATTTTGATGAAAAGTGCCTTCAGGCATTGAAACTACAGTGGTCCAAAGCAACCGGAAAACTTTATGGTACCTTATGGGTACAGGAACCGTGGGAGAAGGTGTCTTTCTGGGATGCACCCTTAGTTCCTGGAAGAAGAGAAAATACAGATTTAGAAAAACAAACCCAAACAAACAAACAAACAAAAAAAAACAAATAAAAAAGAACCCTGCAAAAAATTTGCAAAACAATGTTGGGAGCAGCGAGGGCTTCACTGAGAGCAGAGCTGTGCCTGCGTTTGAGTGTTCAAGTGTTTGGGAAAGAATCCTTCTCTCTAACAACGACTAAACAATTCCCTTCTCAAACGGCTCTGGGGCTCCTGTATCTCTTTCTCTGGCTGCAGCCTGTCCTCAGTGTGGTTCTGGTGTCCCCAGGATCAGCTCGGGGAGCAAATCTGTCGCAGGACCTGGCTGCTGGGCTGGGGCCAAGGGCCAGCACACATGGGTGGTAGCTCTTTAATGTATCATCATTAAGATAAGTTGAAAAATGAGATTGAGAATACACACATAAGCTTTATACAACCCTATAATTATCTCTAAAATATGGGGAGAGTAGCTTTGTAACTTCATTAAGGCCTCGCTCAGCTGCTCAGCCTTCAATAGGTGACTGTGTTTACAGAAATAACGCTTTGTTCGGAGTCTTTTAAAGTCAAACAGCTGAGCTGGCGTCGGTAGCTGCCTGAGCACCTGGGAGCAGGTTGCTAAAATGCTAAACAAGCTCCCGACAGCGTTTCTCCTGCAAGGGCAGAGCCTCTTCTTCAGGTCATTATTTGGGCTGTTCACTCACCAGGTCAATCAAAGGTGGGAACTCTTTTTCTTTTTTTGAGATTTAAAAGCAGCAAAGCTTGTCTTGGGCCACCCTCTGGGTAATAAAAGCGAGATTTGGGGGTGAGCCCTGCGCTTCTGCGGGCTGGGAAAGCCCCAGTGTCTGGTCATTATCAATTCTGTAGCTGCTGCTGTTCTTTGTGAGATGAGGGACATGAGTCCTTCTTATGGCGAGACCTTATTTAGCGCATCTTGCAAGTTTTCTTTCATTGACTGAAGAGAGTATTTTAAAACCCATTATTTTCCTACGCTTTGTGCCAAGCTGAAGGCAGACGTAAATTAAGTGTAAAATCTAAGAAACCAGTGAGGAACGTGCTGCTTGCTGGCTGGATTGTCTTGTAACGGATTTAAAAAATAAAAATAAATCTTGTCAAGCCAAAATAATCACATATGTGTCTCTGTGTCTTGCTGCTAACTCTGCCTTGGCGTTAAGAGCTTCATTGATCAGGTCGTTGGAATCGGCGTGTCAAAAGAGACAATGCTGAAGTTGTGAAATAACCTCTTTTCTTCTTTTAAATCAACCGTTTGAGTGTCTTCTCTCAAGCTTTAATCCCAGACCTCTTTAAAGCCAGACCTCTGTGGGCTGGGGTTTTCCGGGGTTGTGGAGTGCCTCATCCCTCCTGGGAGAGGGATGGAGCAGGGCTGCCTGGGGATGGACCTCGGGGTGACTCGTGGGATGGACACCAGCCCTTTCCCTCGCCTCTGGAGAGCCAGAGTCATCCCTCCGTGTCATCCCTCCGTGTCATCCCTCCGGCCCCCGGGAGAGCCGCCCGCATCCCAAGAGGGTTCTGCGCCCTTCCGAGGAGGAACACGCCTTAATCACATTTTCCCCTTGGAAACTGGCTCTGGGCTGTCCTAATGCAGATGTTTAAATGTTTTTGAAATGCAGATGTTGTCAAAAGGCAGATGTTTAGAAGCTGAGCTACTTCCCTTGCATTTATGCCTCGTGGAAAGCCGGGCGAGACTCAGACTGGCTGTTTCTCCGAGGAAAAGGCTATTTCTGTGTCCGAGCTTTTTCCATGCGTCGTGCATTCAATTATTAAAAAAAACCCTTTCCAGAGCAGGGAAAGGCAGCAGTTAGAGAAATGAGATACAGGCAGCTTTAGGGTGACCTTACCTCTGGGGTNAGGCTGAGGGACCTGGGACTGTTCAGCTGGAGAAGAGCAGACTGAGAGGGGACCTCATCGATGCTGAGCAACATCTAAAGGGTGGGGGGCAAGAGGATGGGGTCAGACTCTTCTCAGTGGTGCCGGTGACAGGACAAGGGGCAACGGGCACAAACTGGGACACGGGAAATTCCATCTCAACGTGAGGAGGAACTTCTAACTGTGAGGGTGGCAGAGCCCTGGCAGAGGCTGCCCAGAGAGGGTGTGGGGTCTCCTGCTCTGGAGATATTGAAACCCGCCTGGACACGTTCCTGGGGGACCTGCTCTGGATGGGGTGACTGGTACTGAGTGTGCACATCCCCATTCCCGGGCACGTTGGGTGCTCAGCTCTGGTCCCTCCACGTCAGATGCACTTTAAAAATCCATTCCTGCTTTAACTGTTGTTTGTTGGCGCATCTTGCCGCGCTCTCCTGGGCAGGGTGCCTCGGAGAAGGGTGGGAGGATGTGCTGTGAGCTCGCAGGGGATTTATCTTTCTTTATTTCTATTCATTTTTTGGGTTGGTCTGCTGCCAGGGATCCGGGCCATTTGTGCTTGGCAAGCTCCAGCGTTTCTTAGCCGGGACCATCAGTCCTTCCCTCCCTTCCCTTTGCAGCATGACCGTCTACACGCCGAGAAGTACTTCCCTGGTATCGGTCCTTGGCTGGAGCAGGGAACCGGGGGCTGCTCCCTCCCCACAGCCACGGGCTTCGGGAGCCCCCGGAGCCGGGCTCTTCCTGCCCCAGTTTCACCTCGTGGAAAATTGAGACCTGAAATCGCTCAGTGTTGGATTTACCTCTAGGAATGCGATGTCCCCGAGGAGCACGGAGTGGGCACTGGATAACGAGGTCTCTATTTATCAGGGGGTGTAACAGCAGGGAGGGGCCTCTACAAGTGTTCAGTCTTAAAAAGCTCGTTTTCCTCTATTTTTATGTCTGTCAGACTTAAAATGTTAGTAAGTGAGAATGACTTCTGGTTTCTCTGCCGTTGGAAGGCAGTTGTGTACAGGCGGATTGCTGGCTGCCTGCAGGCTCCTCTTCAAATTCATCCCGTTTGGGTCTCTCTTGGTAGTTTTTGGAATTCCAGAGAGCTGGTGGAGCGTGGGTAAGGTGAATATATGCCAGCATTTCTTCAGTTTGCCTGCATCCTCCTTTTTCCAGAGGGCTGTGTTAGTGTGCAGCTGGCACCGAGCCATCGCCTCCGACAACTTCCCTATTTTTAGACCATTGTAATGGGAGCGAAGATCAAACCCTCCGCTCGTATCGCGCTATAAAGCGAATTGTGGAAAAGATCGTGGGGATTGAATGTCTGGCAGTAAAATGCCAACATGAAGAAACATCTGTTGGTGCTGCTGGGATCGTGGGAGGAACCGGGGAGTCCCTCGGCATTGGGGTCACGGCATCGTTTCCCCACCTGGAGCACTGTGTCCAGCTCTGGAGTCCTCAGCACAAGAAGGACATGGAGCTGGTGGAGCGGGGCCAGAGGAGGCCCCAGAGGTGCTGGGAGGGCTGGAGCCCCTCTGCTCCATGTGAGGACAGGCTGAGAGTTGGGGGGGTTCAGCCTGGAGAAGAGAAGGCTCCGGGGAGACCTTCCAGCCCCTTCCAGTCCCTCAAGGGGCTCCAGGAAAGCTGGGGAGGGACTCTGGATCAGGGAGGGGAGCCCTAGGAGGAGGGGGAAGGGTTGGACCCTGCAAGAGGGGAGATGGAGCTGAGATGTGGGGAAGAACTTCTTGGCTGTGAGGGTGGTGAGAGCCTGGCCCAGGTTGCCCCGAGAAGCTGTGGCTGCCCCATCCCTGGAGGGGTTCAAGGCCAGGTTGGAGGGGGCTTGGAGCAACCTGGTGTGGTGGGAGGTGTCCCTGCCCAGGGCAGGGGGTGGCACTGGGGGGGCTTTAAGGTCCCTTCCCACCCAAACCATTCTATGATGTTGCAGCCCTGAGAAGGGACAGTACTGGGAACCCCCGGAGGAGTGTGGGTTCTCCTCGCTGGTCATCCCTGGTGCCCATAATCATTTAAAGAAACCTGTCTTATTTCTGTAGGGTTTTTAATGTAATCCTGTGATACTAGTGAGGTTGTCACTCAGCGCTTGAGCTGTTAATATCAGAAGTGATGTACCAGGCTCCAGACTGTCTACAAGATCTGTGAAGGCAAGGTCAATGTGGAGCGCGTCATGAAGACTTGCTCTGATGTGGTCCCTGTGAGATGAAGTTTCATCTCTCTGGATGAGACAGATTCAGATCTACCTCTTTCTACCTTTTATTGTTAGGAAATTCTGGAGAATCTTGATTAATGTGTGTGGAGGAACTGATTGATTGCGTTCCTCGAAGCTGCTGGCATCTGGGAGGCTGAGCACAGGTTTGCAGTAGCTTTTTCTCCTCTTTCCTCGCATGGGTTCTTCCTCCGCTGCTGGGGCTCAGCCTTGAAGAATTAAAATGCTTTAGACTCTGTCAGTGCTTCCAGAAGTAAAAACTGCCTTGAGTGTCAGCCTCTGGCCTCCTGCTCACGCCTCCCCGCTGCTGTTTTGACGGTAAATAGCACGATTTTAAACCACCTTGCTTTTATCTTGAAGCCAGGTGTGGTGGAACACGAGCTGCTGCTTCTTGGTGTGTCTGCGTGCCTGGGCACATTCCCTGCCCGTAGCCTTCGGTGGTGTCAGTGCCAGGCACGAAAAGGGCCACACACACACCCAGATTGTCTGTTCAGCCTCTGAGAGTTTGGTATTAATGTGAATACGTTGTGAATCTTCTTAAAATTCAGTTCTCTGCCAAGCACTGTCCTTATTTGTGTCTCTGGGACAGTGGGGACTGCAAATGAAAGGCTGAGATTGAGCTGGGGTGGGAATGTCTGTCTGTAAATCATAGAATCACAGGATGGTTTGGGTGGGAAGGGACCTTAAAGACCATCCAGTTCCAACCCACCAGACCAGGTTGCTCCAAGCCCCCTCCAACCTGGCCTGGAACCCCTCCAGGGATGGGGCAACCTGGGCCGGGCTCTCACCACCCTCACAGCCAAGAAGTTCTTCCCCACATCTCAGCTCCATCTCCCCTCTTCCAGGGTCCAACCCTTCCCCCTCCTCCTAGGGCTCCCCTCCCTGATCCAGAGTCCCTCCCCAGCTTTCCTGGAGCCCCTTGAGGGACTGGAAGGGGCTGGCAGGGCTCCCCGGAGCCTTCTCTTCTCCAGGCTGAACCCCCCACCTCTCTCAGCCTGTCCTCCCAGCAGAGGGGCTCCAGCCCTCCCAGCATCTCCGTGTATGTATGTACACCTACACACACACACACATATATATATATTTCATCTTGAAGAATCTTTGTACAAAACTGTTTTAATGGGAGGCGTTTCCCTGGCGCAGGGACTGATGGAAATTCAGAGGGAAGTTCTAATCTGTTGGTCTGGAAGGGCGCACACTGCTATTATCTGCTGCCTGTTTCATACGTGATGGCAGCAGCAACGTTGGGATTACGAAGATGAAATAATGAAAGCTGGTTTTGTTGGCTTTCATCCCAAGCATTCCGCTTGGTTTTATGGCCTCTGAAATGAAGTTTGCAGTTCTCTTTAGCCGGGCCAAGTTCAACCTTATGTTCCCGTTTATCTGGTTTGCTGGTCTCCTAAATAGTGGATCTCAGATGGCAAAGTGGTGTTGGATGGAAACCTCGCTGACGGCTGCCACGGGAGGGAACGCGGTATCAAGCTGGATGGAACAGATCATGTGGGTGAAAAAAAATGCTCAGAAAGGTCTTGGTGCATCCACCTCAGCTGCATAACAGAGCCATCTCCAGATGCTATGAATAGCAAGTCTAAACCACAGAGACCATCCCTGCCCCTTCCCATCCTTTTGGAGGAGTGTGCCACCACCTCTTCCCAGCAAAAATATAACTGGAGAAGGTGACCAATACACAGGACACGCAGCGCTTGAAGGACTCGTCCTTACTTGTAGACGTGAAACAGCCTCCCTTTATGAAGACCAGATTTATTCTGGAGCTGAACTTCCAAGTCCCTGGAGAACTGATATGTCTTTGCAACCTGTTCCCCGAGCAGGCAAGTCCCGGTGTCACACAGACTGGTCCCGGTGAAAAGCGATGGGCGTTGACGTTGCGTATGAAGCCTTTTGCGTCCTTGCAAGACAAAGCACACATGGCATCTGCTCATGCGGTGATGCAGCCCCAGTGGAATGTGTCTGTCTGTCAGCTCCGATCTGCAGAGGCATTTCTGACCTCCTGAGCTCAGGAACATGCCACGGCATGCATCCTGGCAGCTTGCAAGCATGAGCTGTTAGCAGTGAGAGCGTGGTTCTGTAGATACCTTCCAATGCTTCTTCACCGTGGGTGGTTCTTGAGACATCTTCCAACGTTTCTCAATAACCAATGGTTCTGTAGCCAGCTTCCAATGCGCCTTCACCATGGGTGGTTCTTGAGACATCTTCCAATGTTTCTCAATGACCAATGGTTCTGTAGCCAGCTTCCAATGCGCCTTCACCATGGGTGGTTCTTGAGACATCTTCTAACGCTTCTCCACAACCAATGGTTCTGTAGCCATCTTCCAACGCTTTTCTAACAGCCGTGGCTCTCAGAGTTTGGTGACCTATGAGAAGAGGCCAGATTGTAGCGTGTGCGTGCTTGTTTCAGAACGTGTTCCTTTTTCAGAGCCTTCCCTGGGATCTGCGCCTGGTAAATAGCAGGATTTTACATCTGGTAGAGCTGGTACAGACTTGCCTGGGGTTTTTAAAGCATGTTTACGTGTTGCTGCTTGGCAGCTTCAACTGTGACTCTCGATTTTGTGAACTTGCTCCGTTATGGCACCTAAATAAGTCCATTCCAGCCTCATTTCCTTCTTGCAGCAATGAGGTCTTGGCAGCAAGAGCGTATTTAAAAGCAGTTACACCCTGTGCTCCTGCAAGTTGGTGCTTTGGTAAAGGCAGAGAGAAGCCGGTGGTGCTGCGAGGTGTGCGTGTGGAGGGGAGGGCTTCAAAAGTCCTACATAGAATGACTTAAGTTGAACAACACATACAAAAAACATCAACTGCATCTCATTTCTGAGGTTCTAGGCCATCCCTTTTTCCAGCAAGGCCATCACAGCTAAACTTCAATTTTTTAATTTTCTTTTTAAAGGAACTTTGTGAAGTGTTTTCTTACTACCCTGGGAACCCCGACTTATCTTTTAAGAGCAGAAGATCCCAGGAATGGGCAATTGTGAAGTGATGTGGGCTTTTGGTGATGCATTTTGACCTTTCCCTGCCTCCTCCCTTCCTGTCCCACCCAAAGACCTCTGCGACCCTTTTTGTTTCTTTCCTATGACATCTCTCTGGTAGAACATATCTTTGTTAGAGGAGTATTCTAGGCCTTTTTAGTCAAGATGTTGGGCTTCGGTGTTTGGGGATGGTGAACCTACAGCCATAAGAAACCTAAGGTTATGTTGATAGATGACTTCTGCTGTCATATCTAAAGGAACAGAATGTACCATCAGCTGCATGGTTTCTCCTTTACACAGTTCATCTAACCATATACAGTTACATACTTCTTTTGTGTGTGTGTGTGTGGTTTTCTGTAAAAAGCACTGTTTCAATGTTGATATAAAGCAAATCCTATGATGCAATGTAGTTGTTTCCTGAAGCGGAAGGACCTACTGCGTTGCCTGCAGACAGTCCATGTTGAAACCTCTCTTACTGTCCCTCTGCCAGCCCATGGTGGAGAGGCTGCTGGGTGGCTTTTAGGCTTTTTCTCTGTCTCTGCAGCTCTCTAGGTTACAGTTTTATATAATTATTGTTTCTAATGCTACAGGAATAAATAATGCTCCTCACCCACAGCTGTAACATAAGCTATGGTATGTTGTGATACGACATAAGTCATGCTATGTTAGAAAGACATCAGACCTTTATGACTAGTAAAAATTTTTTTCTTCTCTACTAGAGAGGAGATAAATGTTTTGAAAAAAGGGTGATTTGGTCTGTATTACTTGGAATGCAAAAATTTCCGTTCCCCTCTGTAGCTGTGTGCCTCTCAGAGGTCCTTTCAGTGTCTGGAGGCTCTCCCACCCTTCTGATGTTCTGTACCGTTCCTCTCCTCTCTAACCAGCCTGATGTCTCCTTACTCTTGCAGAAGAGAACGCAGAAATTACCCTGGATGTGTCATTAGCATATCGCGATGACATGTTTGATGATTGGGAAGAAATAGCGCATGCGATAGAGATCAGGAAGCTGAAATGCACCTTTGGCTCGCCAAAAGTAAGGTGTTTTGATGATGCTGGAGGTGGGGAGGTGTGGGAGTGTGGTGGGAGTTGTCCTCTTCCTTTCCTTCATGGTGATTCCTAGTAGCTCTTGAATTGTTCAGTGGTGACTGAAAGCTTTCTCTTGGCTCAAAGTCTTTGAAAACCTGATGAGCTCCACATGCAAGTGGTTCTGTTTGGTGATACAGAGAAGGGCATGAAGTCAAAGGTAGACTTAGAACTGTGAGGAAGAAAAGGTGTGAGGTCAACACACGGATCCAGGTGCAAGCAGAGTTGTCCTCTTTGGGATCTGTATAACCCAAACCATCCTAGAGAACTTGGATGTTTCCATATTGCGCTTCTGTGATGGATAAAACCGTGTTCTTCAGGAGTGGTGAGGAAACAGCCCACCAGGGACACTGCGGCGCTCAAAGAAACTGGAGAGGTGGGGTGAGAGTTTCTTAAAGTAACTTCTCAACGCCTCGGGCTACAAAGCTTAGGAGCAGAGAGCACAGCCGGCAGTAAGAATGGAGCATCCTTGTTTAAAGATGTTCCTTTTTGTGCTGCAGACGGTAATTCCTGTGCTTAAATGAATCTGGTGTCTCTTCACTATGCCACGTTTTCCAGCTCTGTGCCTTGTTTCTCCCATTTCACAGTCCCTTTCAGCAACCCACTCGTGTCCCCAGTGACACCCATACTCTTCCATAAGGCCATGTCTATGCAGTAAATATATATGAGGTGCAGAGGAGAGTACTGCTCGTAAAACAGGACTCAAGAAACTCCACGTCAAGATGTGTGTGAGAGGGTTGTGTGTTTTGTGTTGGTTCAAGCTGTGCTTGCTGGGGGAGGAAGCTTCAATCCCAAAGGAGCCTTTCATCTTCAAAGGCTACCTTGACTTTAAATGTATTTAAGAGCCTGAGACTTGAACCTGCTTGAGGTCAACCTGCTATTGACTCAATGACCCCAAACATCCCCAAACCGTTGATATTCTTCAGACTTGGACAGACTCTCCCCAGGGGAAGGCTGGAATTAGCCAGCAGGCTCTGGGTTCTAGCAGTGGTCCCAGTATTAGGGCTTTTGCAGACCCTCACTGTGGAGATCCATCCAAGGCTGACGGCCATCTTGCTGTTCTGTGCCCTTTCCAGACCCTGGAGTCTGAAGGCCGTCACTACGACTGTGACTTCCTTCCCTTCATGGAGATCGGCAGCGTGGCCCACAAGTACTACCTCATCAACATCCGGCTGCCTGTGAACGAGAGGAAGGGCATTAACGTGGGCATCGGGGAGATCAAGGATATCCGCCTCGTGGTAAGTGGCCATCATGCTTCTGTCCGTGATGTCAGCCCAGGGGCTGCTGCAGCTCCTTCTTGGTCTTGTCTTTGATCCACAGCAAGGTCCTACGCTTCATTGCATGTAGCTCCTACCTGCAAATGTGAATTTCCTCCTTCCTGAAAGGTCCCCTCTTCTGAGGAGCAAGTGCTTCTCAAGCTTTGAGCAGTGCCACCCTCCTGCACTGCCTGATGGTCACTTCCAGAGCTGGGCTCTTCCCACAGGTCCCCTGTGTCTTCTCCTCCCCACCATGGTCTGGCTCAGGGAACGATCCTCCACGTGATCAAGCCCTGTCTCTCATGGAGAGGAGCTAAGAAGGAACAGAATGTCAGGGCTCAGGGGGGACCCGCTCTGTCCTGGAGTTGGCCATCACCACACAGATGTTCAGGAGGGCTGTCAGCTGTCCCTACTGCTGCCCTCCCCTGAGGCTTTCTCAGCTGGAAAACCTCTTATCCCTGTCCCTCTTGGCAGAAGCAGGGAGCCAGCCGGCTGTGGTGGCTGCAGACAGCAGTGGGTGGGCCTGTGTCCGGACAAATGCATTAATTTGGCTGATGCATTTCCCACCAGCGGTGACTCGGCTTCAGGAGGATCTCGTTACTTGTCTGAGAGAATTTTGCCAGTTTTTTTCCTGTGCCGTGTCAGAGGAAGGACATGGAGCTGTTGGAGCGGGACCAGAGGAGGCCCCGGAGATGCTGGGAGGGCTGGAGCCCCTCTGCTGGGAGGGGGGACTGAGAGAGTTGGGGGGGTTCAGCCTGGAGAAGAGAAGGCTCCGGGGAGACCTTCCAGCCCCTTCCAGTCCCTAAAGAAGGGGGGCTCCAGGAAAGCTGGGGAGGGACTCTGGATCAGGGAGGGGAGCCCTAGGAGGAGGGGGAAGGGTTGGACCCTGAAAGAGGGGAGATGGAGCTGAGATGTGGGGAAGAACTTCTTGGCTGTGAGGGTGGTGAGAGCCTGGCCCAGGTTGCCCCGAGAAGCTGTGGCTGCCCCATCCCTGGAGGGGTTCAAGGCCAGGTTGGAGGGGGCTTGGAGCAACCTGGTGTGGTGGGAGGTGTCCCTGCCCAGGGCAGGGGGTGGCACTGGGGGGGCTTTGAGGTCCCTTCCCACCCAAACCATTCTGTGATTCTATGATGCTAAACCCTGCACAGCTCTTCATTCCACCTTTGTTTTCCTCAGGGCATCCATCAAAATGGGGGCTTTACCAAAGTGTGGTTTGCCATGAAGACCTTCCTCACCCCCAGCATTTTAATTATCATGGTGTGGTACTGGAGAAGGATCACGCTGATGACACGCGCTCCTGTCCTGCTGGAGAAGTGAGTAGGGGCTCGTGCGCTGGCTAAGGTGACTCTCAAGCAAGAGGACCCTGAGCCAGGTGGTCGCTGCTCCCTGGCAGAGCCCATGTTTGGGGCAGCGGGGATGGCCCACCCAGTCACACTGGGAGCAGGAGACATCTGTAGCTTCTCTTTTCTGTTCCATTAAGCCTACAGAAAATGAATAGCTTCATTTGGCCCTGGGGCTTAGCCCCAGAGGGTTTGGGGATGGAAGGTGACACCTCACCACCCAAAGAGGGCCAGATTTTCTTTTGTTGCTCTTCATGCATAGCTTTGGTTCTGGGGCTCTGTGTCCTTGCCTTGAAAACTGAAAAGAGATGATGTTTCTGCCTCTCCAGGGTCATCTTTGCCCTGGGGATTTCCATGACGTTCATTAACATCCCTGTGGAGTGGTTTTCCATCGGGTTTGACTGGACGTGGATGTTGCTCTTCGGAGACATTCGACAAGGCATTTTCTATGCCATGCTCCTGTCCTTTTGGATCATCTTCTGCGGCGAGCACATGATGGTGGGTACGACCCGGAAGGGAAGGTGGTTTCCAGCCCCTGGGACTTTGCGCCATGTGAGAGGACTTCAGGCTAACTTGCTTTTCCTTTTTCTCCTCCTCCTCCCTGCCTCTTGACCTTCTTATTAGGACCAGAACGAGCGGAATCGTCTGTCGGGGTACTGGAAGCAGGTTGGACCCATAGCTGTTGGCTCCTTCTGCCTCTTCATCTTCGACATGTGCGAGAGGTAGGTACAACGCTGCTCCCCATGCACCTCTCATGGCAGGGACCAACGGTTTCACCTCCATGGTTGGATGCACAGCCCCATCTCAGGAAGCGAGGAGAGGCTCCGGGGAGCACACTGAAGCTTGTTGGCATTTCCCAGCAGCCTATCTTGTCCCATGGGACCATAAAGAAATGTTTCCCACCTCGTCTCCTCCTCACCCACATGGGAAAGCAGGGTGGCTGGCTCTTTCCAGGCTGTAGGACACACGTGGGGCTCTCAGAACTTGTTGGCTTCTGTGGCAACTCGGTGTTTTCTCTCCTCCTTGCAGGGGGGTGCAGCTGAAGAACCCCTTCTACAGCATTTGGACCACCGAAGTTGGCACGGAGCTGGCTGTATCCTTCCAGCCAGCTTGGGGAAGGCTTGGTTTCTGTTGGTAGGGGAGATTTCCCTGCCAGATTCCTGTGGGGTCAGGGGAAACCTTCTTTTGGCAGGATGGAATGGGAGGGTGGGGCTTGGGTGCTGTGGGAGATGCTGGTGGTGTTTGGGAGAAGAAGTCCTAGAGGTGGGTGTCTCCAGGGACTCGTGCTGTGCTCGGGGAAGTTGCTGGAGAACTGAACCTCTCCTGAAGATGTCAGAGATTTGGGGGGAGGCGTGGGAGATTTGGGTCCTGGGTGTCATCATGGTAACCCCACAGCCCATCCTGCTCCAGCTCTGCTCCTCCTTGTCCCCAGCCGTGGTGGTATCTGCTCCAGGACCCTCCCTTTGCTGCCATTCCTTGGGCAGGCGTTGCCGAGGCATCTCCATGAATTGCTTTTCCAGGCCTGGCTGGAAGCGCTCACTTTCACTGCTGTTAATTTTAATTACTGGGCTGCAATTAATGCAATTAGTCCCCTTCCGTCAGCATCCAGCCCTCTCTCAGGAGCCTCTCTGGAGGCTCGCGCCAGTTGGCCACAGCTTCCCAAATCTCTGCAGATTTCGGTGGGTTATCCCTCCTGGCTGCCTGCTGGAAGTTTAATTATGATCTTTGGGATGATATTAAAATAACTGCGTCGCCTGAATGGTGTTTGCTGCTATTTCTGTCCAGCTCATGTAATTTTCTCTTAACCTGCGCTGCCCAGATGGCCTTCATTATAGTCGCGGGAATCTGCCTCTGCCTCTATTTTCTCTTCCTGTGCTTTATGGTCTTCCAGGTGTTCAGAAACATCAGCGGGAAGCAGTCCAGCCTCCCCGCCATGAGCAAGGCTCGCCGCCTTCATTACGAGGTAACCTCCCTCCTCGCTGCACAGATTCTTCATCTTTAAAATGCGTTTTTGACCTTAAAGTCAAAATATCCTGAGACCTTCTCTGTCCTGAAGTGGAAGGTCTGGTCTTTATCGGCTTCCTTGGGTTGCTCAAATCCCTTAAATGCTTTAAATACTTTTTTTTGTTTGATTGTCATGTCTTCTTTATTTGGGTCTTTAGTCCCAGTGAAGTATTTTTGAGCTGTCGGGAGGGTATGTCAGCAACCTGTCCTTCTTACGAGTAGTTGCCATCTCCCAACTTACTGAGCAGTGTTGGAGGACAGAAGAAAATTGGCCCAACTCTCGTTTAAATGACTATGGAGTCTAAACCCATCAGCTCCCTGTACCTCTGTTTTTCTCCTTCTGTAACATTAATCATTGTATTTAATAGAAAGTATTACTAAAACCACCCTGTTTTGACTAGAATCACTGAATGATGTGGGGTGGGAAGGGACCTCTGGAGATCATCTCCTCCAACCCCCTGCCAGAGCAGGTCCACCCAGAGCAGGTCCCACAGGAACGTGTCCATGTGGGGGTTGAATGTCTCCAGAGAAGGAGACTCCACCACCTCCCTGGGCAGCCTCTTCCAGGGCTCTGGCACCCTCAAAGTGAAGAAGTTCCTCCTCATGTTTAGGTGGAACTTCTTATGTTCCAGTCTGTGCCCATTTCCTCTTGTCCTGTCCCTGGGCACCACTGGAAAAAGACTGGCCCCATCCTCCTGACACCCCCCCTTGAAGTATTTATAGTCATAAATTCAGGCATGAATTCAGATTTATGGGGTTGTCTTTTCCCTAAGCATGTCACAGGAGGCAAACTGTCCTGTCAGGATCAAAACGCGACGTGTTGGCCCCATTATCCCCGTTTTTAGCCCATGGTTTTGTACGTTGTTTCTGTCCTCGCCGTCTTTAGCTGCTGTTAAACACGAGGAGCTGGCTTTAAGTGGTGTTTCCGTGGGTGTGTAAATATTTATCGCTAATGTTGTTCTGTTAAAAGATGGTCACTTCTAATTTAAACAGGTCCATTATCACCCATCAGGAATGCACATAAAAATAAGAGAAAGTCGGACGTGAGAGAATGAAGAAGATACTGAATTTTTTTCCCCCCACCTTTCCCTTTAGCAAGAGGCACAGGATTTCAGCTCGTCTTGGAGAGCCCCCCGCGGCCGCGCTCTACGTACAAACATCTGGCAAACATGAAGAGTTAAATTAATAGTCACTTGTTGTCATAGTGTGGCATAGCAATTACGCACACGCTGACATTTCCACCAAAATTCCAGAAACAGGTTAAAAAAAACAACACACACACACACACACAAAAAAAACCCAACCAAAAACAAAAACAAAAGATTTTTT
Organism: Arenaria interpres; assembly: GCA_013399435.1. Taxonomy (NCBI): domain Eukaryota; kingdom Metazoa; phylum Chordata; class Aves; order Charadriiformes; family Scolopacidae; genus Arenaria; species Arenaria interpres. The sequence goes on along the minus strand of VXAK01002662.1, from coordinate 50,201 downwards.
GCGTAAAAATGTAAAACTCATGCAAGCAAGTATGGTTTGCAGTCAGGTTCCCAGTCAAGTCGTTCTTGAGCCGTAATTTGTCTTAGAATGGACATTTTTTCCAGAATATCCGGCCTAGTTTTGACGCGCGTTGGGAATCGCGGGGGTTTCCAGCCAGGCAGAGGCTGGAGGTGAGGATGAGTGTGGTACCAGGTCCCGCGCTGTGGAAACCCCAGCTCCTCTTGCGGAGCCGTGTTTGTTTTACCGAAGCCCGTGGCTCACGCCGACCGGCCTCCTCCTGGGGAAATCCGGTGGCAGGGGCGAGTGTAACGGGAAGCCGGAGCTGCCCGGGCGCGCACAGCCCGCTCGGGGCGCGCGGGAGGAATGCAGACGTGTGGGGAGCGGAGAAGATGGGCCGTCCCGAAGACGGCGCAGAGGAGTGGGAGGAGGTTGTTTTGCTTTGGGGTTTCGTGGGTTGGACCCTTTTTTTTTTTTTTTTTTTTTTAATACTGTGCCTTGCATATGCTAAAAACAAAACCGGGTTTTGTGGGTTCTCTTAACGTGACCAGTGACGTTTCTCTCGAAACAGGGGCTGATTTTCAGATTCAAGTTCCTGATGCTCATCACCTTGGCTTGCGCGGCGATGACGGTCATCTTCTTCATCGTCAGCCAGGTGAGGGACCAAGTCGGGCTCCGCCAGCCCTCGATTCCGTAGCCACTCACCTGCCATTCGGACAAGGCACGCCCGTTAGAAGCAGATTTGATAATAAGTTGCTTTTTAAGAAGTTGTTTTCATTTCTTGGAAGCATGGCCATAAAACTGCTGAGGCCGAAGTCTTGACAAGGGCTTTGGCTCAGGGTAAGGTTTGGGGCTCTGCTGTTTGAAGTATCAGCCAAGAGGGTTTTAGTCATTTCTGAGAACTCAGCGAGAGGAAAATCTTCTGTTCCCATTGAAAATAAACAAAAAAGCCGGTGGCTTTGTATGCCCACGGAGCAATAGCAGAATCCAACCTTCCCTGGGTTGACTTTGTGGTGTCTCTGCCCGGTTACGCTGAGCTCTGACGCAGTCTCGGCACAAATGAGCTTATATCACTACCGAAACGTGCTTTGAGGGTTTACTCCAAGTGACTTTTCAGATTGCACCTCTTCCAAAGTTGTTTGTTTTGGTTGTTCCTAAGCACAGGCAGCTTTGTAGCCTTGGGAGAGCCGCGGGTGCAGCCTCACGAGCCCAGTTTTGCAGAGTTTTTAGGGGTGCAGGAGCAGTTTCTCCCTCACCGCACCTCTTACGCTTTGGGTACGTGGTGGGTCCCATCACAAACCACAGCAGCAGATGGTTTTGCTCTCACAAATCCATTACACTGAAGGAATGGTTTGAGAAATGGCAATTTGATTCATTATTGAGCGCTGGTGACCGTAGCCATCATCACGTGTGGGCCTAACGCAAACGGTCTCTTCTTTTTTTTCTCTTGGTTTAGCTTTCGTCTTGCCCCCTAACTTCCCTTTCTTCCATGGAAAGCCACCATCTTGGTGGGAGCAGTCTGCCTTTCCTCAAGCCATATTAATATCGATGGTTGAAGTAATATTAATATTGATGATATTTTCCTAAATCTTGACAAATCCCTGCCCATTCTAAGGGCTGCTGCTCTCAGCCGAGGCCCCTCTCGTAGGCGGAAGCAGGAAGGCAGCGCTCAGCCCATTAGCTCTTCGCATTATTCATGCTGGTTTTCCCTCTATAAAAGGTCTATTTATAGAAGTCTAATAGAAGCCTAATTCCCTCTATAGAAGACGGAACTGCTTGTCTCCTGGGTACTGCCCTCCATGTGGCAATCTTTGCTGAAGGCGTCGGTTACGGCAGGGATGTATCGCGGAATACGAGAGATTTTGTCACGTTTCAGAGCGATACAGTTAAAGCAGCCCTGATGCCAGCATTTTCTAAGGGCCTTTTTTTTTCCTGTTGGATTAAAGCTAAAGAGGAGAATCCTTGCCCGAGTTCTGCGTCGCGGAATCTTTCCACTCCGTTTACTCCATCCTGTTGAATTGACGCCGTTCGTGTTGATTTACTCTTAAGTTAGTGCTTTAGGGGGGCAATTCTGTGTTTTTTAAAGAATCTGGTCTCACTGACCTGGCCTGTTTTCTCCTGGGCAGGTGACTGAAGGCCACTGGAAGTGGGGGGACGTGACGATACAAGTCAACAGCGCCTTCTTCACCGGCATCTACGGCATGTGGAACCTCTACGTCTTCGCCCTGATGTTCCTCTACGCCCCGTCGCACAAGAATTACGGCGAAGACCAGTCGAACGGTAAATGCCTCTACACCATCCGATGGCTCTCAAGGGAAGAAAGCGATACCAAGGGGGTGATTGATACTTTTGGTACCTTGTTTTTTTGGCCAAAGCTGCATGTTCAGCACTTCAAAATGCTACGCAAATGATGGTTTGTTTTTTCCTGGCAGACGCTTTAATTACAGACGAGGTTAGGTTTGAGGATTTAGCCAAGGCTGTCTAGAACCTTCTAGATGGTTTTTTGTACTGCTTAGCGTGGCCCAGTTGTAATTGTGTAGCTCAAATGGAGGGGCGGGGAAAAGAGAAAACAGAAATCTGGGCAATGCTGTTGGATTCCTTTATCAGCAGTCTTCAGCAGCGCAGAAATCATCCTTTGCCAATATTTAAATAACTAAATAAAAGCATTTGTGGAAATCATAGAATCCTAGAATGGTTTGGGTTGGAAGGGACCTTACAGACCATCTAGTTCCAACCCCTTGCCCTGGGCAGGGACACCTCCCGCCAGACCAGGTCGATGTTCCATACATACTCCATAGCTCAGCTGCCTCCTGAAAGCCTGGAGGGAATAAAATGGATCCTTTGCTTTCTAATTGCCAAATATTTTGTTGTGAGACCAGGCTGACAGAATAACGTCCCTCCTCAGGTGACCTGGGAGTGAACAGCGGGGAAGAGCTTCAGCTCACCACCACCATCACCCACGTGGATGGGCCGACGGAGGTTTACAAGCTGGCTCGCAAGGAGGCTCAGGAGTGACACTGAGGCGGTGGCCTCAGCTGGGACCCAGAACTGGGCTGGAGGGCAGGGGACAACACACTGCCCAGCGGGAGGACACCTCTCTGCTGACCCAACGTCCTTCTCGAGCGCCCCCCACCTCGGTAGTTTCTTTTCACCGAGCAGTGACACGGAGCAGAACGTTCGTAAACTCTTTCCTATGGTGTAGTTCTTTCTGGGGGGAGGGATATGTACATTGTGTTACACTCCAGCACGTAAAAACCTGCCAGAAAAGCATTTAAGGTTGCAAAGTCGCACGTCCCACAGAAGGTGGGAAAGGGGCAGAGCTGACGCCGGGCAATTTTTATTTGGCTGCCACGTGCCTGCGCATAAAGGAGCTCGGTTGGTGAGCACATACTCAGTATTTGGAGTTTTCTCCTTAAACAAGGTCTTGGTTGGGGCGGGGGGAAGTACAGCCTCATTGTTAAAAATATTTAGTTCCGACATCTATAACTGCACTGAAATCGGTTTGAGTCTTGGGTACGGCCCCACAACTCCGCAGCAAACCTCTGTCGCTTGAACGAGACGCCGCTGGGGAGGGGAGTAGGCTGTAATAAATAAGATTTTAGCAGCAGCAGTGACATCGCTTTCTCAGCAGGTTTTGCAGCTTTTTGTTAAATGTAGAGGAATGTAAAAACTGGGTGTCTGAGCTGAGCTGCAGGAGAAAGGGGTGCTCCTGTCCCCAGGTCCCAGAGATCCTGGTCCCATCACCAGCTCCTGCCTCTTCTCAGCCCCTTTGGCTTCTCTCCCTCTTGTTGTCCTCCTCCATCGGACCTATTTTGTTATGGATCCTCCTTCATTTTTACGCTGTTTCTGTGCCATGGGGAGAAGAGAAAGGCTACAGGAAGGATTGTGTTCTCAGGTCCCATGTCCATGAGCTGAGCAGGGGATTCCAGGCGATCCTGCTCCTCCTCATGCTGATGGGATGGAGCGCGCTTGGCCGAGCTGGATTCTTCCAGGGATTATCGGACTTGGAAAAAAAGTCCCCTTGTCATGTACTAAGGTGGATATTGGCTTTTTGCAGGAAAAGCAGACGATGAGGTCGCTCACCCCCACGCTGTGCCTGGGCGGGTCGGGCTCTTGGCAGCACCAGGGGACTGGGAACCGATACGGGGTGGAGGAGGTAACTTGGACCATGCTGGGGACCAGTTAAGAAAAGTGTTGATGGTGTGTGCAGGAAAAAGCGTGACTGCTCAGGGCACATCTCCTTCCAGGGCCTGGAGGATCCAGGAGACCTCGTCACCTGTAAATATCCGTGTTAACTGCTAGTAACGTACAACTCAACCCCCCAGTTTTGTCCCTAAAAGATAAGAATCTGCTACTGCTGTCTGTTCCTGAAGGGTCAGATATCTGGGGAGAGGGTGGGAGCTCCCAAAGCCACTGATGGTTCCCCTCTCACCACCCCAAGCATCTTGGTGACCAAACACAGCACCACCTTCCTTTGCCTGTTGCATTCCCTTCCCTGAGATTCTTCCGACAAGTCAATACTTCCACTGGGGTGAGGAATTCAAATAATTTCTCTGTATTTTCCCAGTCCATCAGGGAATGAGGCCAGAAGGCCAGTGCTTGCCTCTCGGCCAGGTGCAGGACCAGCTAGGGGACCCCATCCGTCCCCTCGCTGGCCTTTCCCAGGAGGGACTTCCCGCAGGGACCTGCTGACTGTGCGGAAGGAATCGCACCAGGAGGTGCTGGGCTGCTATGATCCCAGTAAGAACAGCACTCAGTAAAGTGGCATTTTAAATAAAAAGAGGATAGCGTAGGTAATCTTGCCTCCTTTTGGTTACTGGGACCCCCAAGTTGTGCTCCATCGCATGGGTCTCCCATCAGGGTGCAGCGCACCGGGCAGACCCCATCTGCGGAAGGGTTGCCTTATTATTGTTAATTCAAGAGAAGTTCAAGATATTACTGCGTTTTCTTAAGAGAAGGCAATTCTGGTGGCCCCCCAACCAGGATGCCCGGCTCCCCCCTTACCCCTGGCATGGTCTCGGTGCCGAGGAAGGCTGAAAGCTCGGGGTGAAGCCCCTCGTGATGCTGCATCCGAGCGTGTGGAGTCACCGCAGCACCGGAGCCGTGCTGAACGCTGCTCGAGGGAGTAACTTGGGGTCATTTTGGATACTTGAACTGCAATACTAGTCATTTTTTATAAGTTTGGGTTGGTTTTGTTTGGTTTTTTCAAGCGGTATGTGTTGCCCCGTACTGAAAAGAAATGTAGTTGAAAAGAAATAATTAAAAAAAGGAGGGGGCACAATTACTGTCCCTGGCCCAGTGCTCGACTTTGCAACTTTAACGTCGCTTTTTTACCTTGGGTTCTTTGTGTGATATTTATGTTGTTCCCATAAGTGCGTCCGTGGTTTCTTTTACAGCGTAGTGTAGCGTTGCGTTTTTGTAAAGGCTCCTTACAAATGGCGGGGGGGGGGCTGTGGAAATTGCAGCTTTCAAACCAAATTTTGTGTCAAACACTAACAATTTGTTTACGGGGCGCGTGTCTGCGTGCGTGCGTGTGTGTATGGGGTTTTTTTTTATTTCTTAATTCCTAAGCCCTACTCATATGTCTCAGAAATAGTCCCTGGGTCTTATTAAAATATATCCTTTTTTTCATTTAGGCTGAGTTCCGGTTTTTACAGAATGCTTTAAGCAACCTGGGAAACGTGTAGTTTTTGTTAATTTAAATAAAATATACAATATTGTGGATCCGTGGTGGGCCTGCCTGGGAAATCACAGCTTTTCTGCTGTGATCTTGCGTGCTTTTATTTTATTCAGGCAGTGGCAAGTGGTGCAAGTTCCTGCTGGGGAAACAGTTGACTCACTCAGATGATTTTTCTCCTGCATCTCTCTCCAAATTAATAGCTTTTTGACCTTCAAAACCTTTGCTTTAGGACTAATCATTGTCCGAGCCGTTTCTTCCTTGTCTCTGGAGCGTGGGTTGCAGCTCCCCTGGCCCAGCCGGAGTCTGATCCCACGGCCATTGGGTTTTCCTTTGGGAAGAGTCCCCTGGACCTGCCTGTCCCCTCTTGCCAGCCCCAGAGTGGCCACAGCTCAGCTGGGAACGTGGCAAGTTGGCTGTTACCCCAGGATTTGGGCATTCTCCTCCATCTGTGCTGTATTCCAAGGCGCTGCTCCCACTGCTTCCCACGTTCTTTCTGTCTGTAATCCAGGGGGGGAACAAAGGTTTCCCAAAGACTTGCACTTAAGAAGTCATGGAAAATGTGATGATGACAGATAGATTTCAATATCAACAGCTTGAAGTTCCCATCGGAACTGGGGCTGCCTTCATCAAATGGCACATGAAAGGGGACGGGGGGACGAGGAGTTTTTAGGCAGAGCCCGTGGCTGCGGCAGCCTCTGCCACGGTGAGGACCGAGGGCTGCCCAAAGGCAAAGGAGAGGCAGCACAGCGCTTCCACCATCTAATGAATTTCAAAAGAGCAAATTCATGAATTTTAAGTAACTGTAAAACCACTGCCACCCTCCCACACGGCTTCTCTTCCCAAGATTTCTCTTTAGGCTCTTTGCCCTGGCAGGGCTTTGCTGCCCTCTGCTGCCAGCGGAACACGGCTTCCAGCCAGAGGACAATAGAAAACGGATCACTAAAAACTTGGGAAATGTGCTTATGTGTTTAAGTTCCTGTTACCTGCAAGGTGTTGCTCAGGGTCCGAGCTGTCCCAGGAGCTACGTGGTTCTGTGCCGCCGGGCAAGGACACGGTGAGAACTGGAGAGGAACGGGGACAACTGCCTGAGAGTTTCTTTAAGAGGTATGTGGTGGGGTTACGAGCACAAGAAGTGAGTAAGAGAAGGGAAATGGGTCATGATAGACCTTTGTGGGTGAGCTGGGGACCATGGCTCTCGAGGCCAGCAAATGGTCTTTGGCTGAAACAGTTTGACTGGTTTTAGAATCACAGAATGGTTTGGGTTGGAAGGGACCTTAAAGCACCCCCAGTGCCACCCCCTGCCCCGGGCAGGGACACCTCCCACCAGACCACGTTGCTCCAAGCCCCCTCCAACCTGGCCTTGAACCCCTCCAGGGATGGGGCAGCCACAGCTTCTCGGGGCAACCTGGGCCAGGCTCTCACCACCCTCACAGCCAAGAAGTTCTTCCCCACCTCTCAGCTCCATCTCCCCTCTTTCAGTTTGAAGCCATTACCCCTCATGATACTTGCAACGGTGTTCTGGGGTAACTGGGCTTGTGAACCGGGTGTCCATCCCTGTGAAAGGGTACGTTAGATCAAGGAAAGGCTCGGGGAAGGCTGACAAAAATGATCAAAGGCTATACGGCTGCGTGTCACCACATGGCTGCTGGCCACGAGCTCCAGCAACAAGGCTTGTGGGATGGAGCTGGTCCGTGTGTCCCAGCTTAAGAAGGGAAGGAGCAACTGGGTGGGTTTGAGTGTTTCAGCAACGCCCCAAGACTCCCCAGTCTCCAGTGGTGCTGGGGAGAGGGAAGTGCTGGTGTTTCCTTCTCGTCCGTTTTAAGCCTGCTCCCAGTAGTCCCCGGTAATTAGGATGTTGTGGGACGCTGAAGGAGTCCCCTCTCCCACCACAAGTCCTGCAGCCCGAGGCCATTGTATGGGATTTCGTAATAAAGCATTTTCTTTATTGCTGGGGAAAGAATTGCAGGGACTGAACTGCAGGAGACGAGATGTACGGAGCCAGAGATGCTGCTCACCTCCGCTCTGGCTTGTATTATAAACGACTGTCACTCTGGCTCTCGAAGATGAGACACAGTCGGTGCATTTTTATTGGGGTAAAATAAGCAATAAGCAGTAAGAGATTTATTTTTGGCAGGATTTTGCTCTGTGGGTGGCGCACAGACGTGTGTGACGGGTCTGCTTTCCTGCTTGGCACCTGACATGACACTCAGCAAGCGCCCATGGCTCTTTGAGCTGTCAGAGACTGTTACAGGAAATCAATACGCACTTCAGGCTTTGGATCTAGAGTTTTAAATAAAATATAAAGAGCTCATCGTGGCTATGATTGTCAGCACCTCCTGCTTCTCCATCCCTGATGTGTGTAGGAGTCTGGAGCTGGTGCTGCCCGGGACGAGCCACCTCCTCTGCTCCAGCTCTGCTTCCCCCCAGTCTCCAGCCATGATGGCATCTGCTCCAGGGTGCTCATTGAAATATCATCCCATCCTTTGGCTGTTTTCATCATCCTGAGTCAAGGAAAGCTCATACCCATTATAATAGCAGGTACCAGTGTTTTCTTCTATTTTTTTCCATCCTGGTTTCATTGTGCTTAAAGCTCTCCAGAGTTTCCTTCCAGAAAGGGCGCTCTTCCAGCACAGATGAGGCTCGCTCATGAGATGGATGTTATGTCTCAAAAATAGATAATCCATTCCGGAACATTTCCTAATAAATATTTTACAGGCTGAACTGCACTCCCAAGTATCGGCATTGCTCGGAAGAGACATCCTTTCTGAGAAGCAATATGCACAAATCCTCTGGTTTTAATAATAATTTATGCAACTCCAGAGGAAAAATCCTTTTTCTGCCTTCAGCTGCTGTCTCGTACCTCTCAGCAGGAATCGGTGACGTTCAAAGCAATATTAAGACGGTGGGCTCTACTGGCTGTGAATATCAAGTTCCATCTCCCACCAGAAAAGGAAAGCCTTGGTGGGCTCCAGAGGAGAAGCAGTGGAAATGGGGCAAAGCGAGGACAAAGCAGGGCAGGTGCCTGTCCCCAAACCTTAGGGTGCTGTGCTCCTTGCTGTGCCCTGGGTCACTTGGACATCCCCCAGCAAGACCCCAGGGGTCTGTGGGAGCTGTTGGTGCCGTGCCTCAGTGGTACCCCAAAGTTGGACATTTCCACGTCAGGAGGTCAGAATCAGAGTTTGCAGAACTTCCTCTGTAGTGATCTAGGAAGTAAAATCCATTGGTTTCTAACCCAGGATTGCCCAAAGTGCCTGTTTTCTGACCTGGTTTCATCCTGGTTGCTACTCAGTGTTGGGATCTGGGTAAGGATGTCACACCTCGCATGGAACCCATTTCTGGGGTGCCCACCCGTGCTCAGGAGCAGGAACTCCTTGCTCTTCCTCCCTGGCAGGACCATGCTGGGGGAGGCAGTGGTGGGGGCTGTATGAGGTGGCTCCCTCTCCATCCCAAAATCATAGACCTGCACAATTTAATCCGTGTAGCTCCAGGCCGAGGTTAAAGCAGACGCTGCAGACTCTCTCCTCTCTAAAGGAACCCGATGAATTTGGTGGGGTGTCCCTGGTGCTTGCTAAGCAATGGGAAAAGGGGGATTTACCCCCTACCCCCCCAAACATGGAGAGAAAAGCAGTGAGGAGCAATGCCTGGGCTTGGTAACCTGGGAAAGAATGTTCATGTGCAACCCCTGCAAGTTCCCAGGGAGTCCTGACAGAACAGACACAATCTCTGGGGAAATCACTACAGAAAAGGGATCTGATCATCTTCACCCATCCCATTTCTGGAGAAGAGTCAAGAAATCCTCCCACGAGCATAGCAGCCTGTTGGCTTTCCGTATCACCTTAATTAGCAAACAATTAGCTCTCAGAAAGAGCCGTCTTCTCGCTCGTGCTGGGCTCGGTTCTGCGCCCAGGTAGGTGGCACGTAGCTGAGCCCTGCTCTGGTGGGCAAAACACAGCCAAAACCTGATGAAAAGGGGGAGATCCCCGGCACAACCACCCCATTGGATTCAGATGGACAACAGTAAATCCATCCCAAACCTTGGAAGGCTTGGGAAATGTTGTCTGGAAATGGTCTATCTGCCTTCGAGCGAATGTGGCTAGCTGAGACAGCGGGTAAGTTACTAATTACTAGTTAGCATTTCATTGTGGCTAATAAATATCTCATAAACAGCAGAAACGATGTTTCACAAGTTAGCTCGGGAAATCAAAGGCGGGTGAGAAAGGGAAACCCAAGCGGACACAAGCATTTCTTGGATTAGAAAGGGCTGGTGACAACTTCTGTCGTGGCCCTGCTGTGTTTCCCCCGGGATGCTGCCGGCAGTCCCAAAGGACTCAGGGAAGCGGAGCCTTTGCACAGGGAAACTCTCTGCTCTTGCAGAGCAATCTTTGAATTTCCCCTCGTAAATCCCCGCAGATTAAACAGGACACTTTCACCGCCAAACGCTTGCAGTCGGGACAGCCCAGGTACCGTGTGGATTTAGGAATTCCCAAGGACGCAGTCAGTATGAAGGTCAGGAGAGAAATGGGCATGGGTCAACTGATGGTGCTAGAGACCTTGGGGTGAGTGTTTCATAATTATGTCTGGATTTTAAAACTACGATGTTATGGGATTGCAGGAGCCATAACCAATGAAGAGGAAAGGGCTGCTGGATGAAAGCCTGTAGAAAATCACTGCTGGTGTGACCAGGTGGATCTCCACAAGCTCCTCTGCAGCGATACCTGCACAGGAGCATGCTGCTGCCAGCACACGCGGGACCCTGGTCACGTATGTCACATACATGGACCACACGTGTCCTCTGCACTTCTTCTGGGCACCCTGCCACCCCGGCAATGTTCTTCTGGCATCTCATGACATGGTTCTGCTCGTAGTCTAACACGGGTAATTTTATGTGGTTACTACCCCTTGTATTTGCAGCTACGGAGCTGAGCGTAGGTTTATTGAGATGAGTAATTAACAGCAGGAGAAGATCTCCCAGATGACATCAGCTCTCCACATAGTTGTGACTCAGCAGCTGTGATTACAGCGTTAATAATTCTCTGATGTAATGGAAGTACAGTTTATTAGAACTAATTTCCATCCCTGTGTATTGAGCATGAAGCAATGTTGATTAGCATACTGTTAAAGGAATCTGCTTTACTCCCCTATTTTCATTATCTTGATTATTATTATTAATTTCAGACCGGAACTTTCAAAGTAGCTCCGTGCAACTGGGCACGTTCCTGTCTTTAGAGGCTCTTTTTTTTGAAGGTCTCAGCTATAGTTCCCCTTACTTTTTGAATGGATTTGACCCAAGTTCTATCCCAGGTGTTTCTGAGAACCTCGCAAAAATCAGGTGTTCTGGTTCTATCTCGTGCAGCTGAGCTGAGAATTGGCCCTAATCTTTATCAGCAGCTGACATGGAGATATCTTTCTTCTGCGCCTGAACCAGCTGGCCCAGGAGCTGAGCATCTGCTTTTATTTCCCCCCCCCCAGGTAAATAATGTAGTGAAATGATGACAGGACTTGACAGGGCCTTGTGTTGAGATTGAAGCTACTTGAGGAAATCCTCTGGGCTTTTTGTGTTCGATAAAAAAAATTCGGAGCAGTATGAAATAGGTCCAAAGACCATTTTTTTTTTTTTTGGAGTGGGAGGGGAAGCAAGCGTTACAAGGCTGCTTAGTGAGGATAGACCTGGATGCAAACCAGATGGGAAAATAGCATTGAGTCGTTGAGGCAGCAAGTAGCAGGGACCTTCCAGATCACTGAGTCCAACCATCAACCTGCCCAAACCCCCACTGACCCATGTCCCTCAGCACCACGTCTGCCCGGCTTTGAAATCCCTCCAGGGATGGTGACTCTACCACTGCCCTGGGCAGCCTCTGCCAAGGCTTCTCAACACTTTCCGTGAAGAAATTTTCCCAATGTCCATCCTAAACCTCCCCTGGTGCAACTTGAGGCCATTTCCTCTTGTCCCATGGCCTGTTCCTTGGGAGAAGAGGCCGACCCCCACCTCTCAACTTCTTCACGAACGGCTGTGACAATTGTCACCAAAGAGATTTAACTCTTCAATTTACAGGCCTGAGCGCCCCCCAGCCAGAAGCTTCTGTCCTCATCCCAGCAGCATCGCCCTTCTGTGATGAGGATGTAACTATGGCTTTTGGAACCAAGGGTTTATTAATAATTTATTATTATTTATGCGATTTTATTCCACAGGAAGAACAGGGGACTGTGAGCCTACAAAAGCGCCAGGCAGAAACCATGTGTGGTTGGGTTGGACGGAAGGCCAGGTGGGTATGCAGGAGAAGCTGAGGAGAACCACATTCCTGTAGACTTTCAGAAGTATTTTATTTGCCTCTTTTGCAGCTGTTGTTCCCCAAACCAAGCCCTCTGGTTCACAGAATCAGGGGAAATATCTATGGCACTGTCTTTAACCAGTTACTGCTTCTGTGAAGGGGGAAAGAGCTCTAGACTGGATTGTCCTCTCCTGAGGTTGGTGGCACAGGGAGGTCCTTGGGCAGGTGTACCGGTCCCTTTGGCTGTGGAGTTTTCTCCTGCTGTAGTTTAACTGTAATAACAATAAAAGAATGAAGTTTTGCCAAAGGGTTTCTTAAACGCCCCCATCTTGGGCAGCAGGAGAGTTACAGACAACACAACCAGACCCCGAAGACACCCCTTGGCCAAGACACCCCTATTTCCAAGGCTCCCAGTCAGAGCTGAGCTCTGAACAGGGATGTTTGTCTGCCTTGTTCTCTTCCTGCTGAATGTCCTGGCAGCAGAGCACCACAAATGCCCTTTGTCACATTTTAAAATTGGCGTATTCCTCCTTTCCCAGGGCCTGGCCCTGTCCAAACACGCTGGTTGAGGACCATTCTCTCCCCCGAGGTAGTTCAGCTCCACGATGATGACTCCCTGGTGGCAGCCCATGGCTTTTTACAGACTTCCAGACAGGTCCAAGCCTGAGGTCACGCTCAGGAAAAAAACCCCACAAAACATTCTAGAGGAAAAAAAGAGAAGAATTCTCATCCAGGCAATGCAACAACCACCTCCCGGTCACAATTGGGCACAGGGTTGGTTTTAATTGTAATGATGCAAGATGTCACTGTTCACAGAATCATAGAATCACAGAATGGTTTGAGTTGGAAGGGACCTTAAAGATCATCCAGTGCCACCCCCTGCCCTGGGCAGGGACACCTCCCACCACACCAGGTTGCTCCAAGCCCCCTCCAACCTGGCCTTGAACCCCTCCAGGGATGGGGCAGCCACAGCTTCTCAGGGCAACCTGGGCCAGGTTCTCACCACCCTCACACCAAAGAAGTTCTTCCCCACATCTCAGCTCCATCTCCCCTCTTTCAGTGTCCAACCCTTCCCCCTCCTCCTAGGGCTCCCCTCCCTGATCCAGAGTCCCTCCCCAGCTTTCCTGGAGCCTTCTCTTCTCCAGGCTGAACCCCCCCAACTCTCTCAGCCTGTCCTCCCAGCAGAGGGGCTCCAGCCCTCCCAGTATCTCTGTGGCCTCCTCTGGCCCCGCTCCAACAGCTCCATGTTCTTCTGATGGTGGTGGCCCCAGAGTTTGGGGAGGGGGTGTCTCCCCAGAAGGGAGCAGAGGGGCAGAATCCCCCCCCGGCCCTGCTGGCCATGCTGCTGGGGATGCAGCCCAGGACATGGGGGGTTTCTGGGCTGCCAGCCCGTATTGCTGGCTCCTGTGGAACTTCTCATCCACCAACACCCCCGAGGATGATTAAAGAACAAACTCCTAATCAAGGAAAGCAAGCACTGTTAACATTCCTGAGGAGGAACACCCTGGAACAGATGAATATACGGACCTTGAGAACGCTACTAATCAACATGTTTTGAGGAATTTAGCCAACTTGGCAAGACGGTGAGGATTTAGAGTGTCCCAAGCTGAACCACCTTCATTATAATACTAAAAAACACGCCAATAGGTCAAGAAGGCCCTCGCCCAGGGGAAGACCACTCCCCTGAGCATGTGTATTAGTTATAACTCAATTATTGCGCAACCGTATGTAAATTACTAACAAATCAAATATAGGTAGGAGGCACTAATATGGCAATGATGATGTAAAATGTGTTTATAAACCACGCAGAAAGTCCCGTGTGATGTGCTTGGGTTTGTGGGAAGGCACTGAACACCCAGCTGTGCGTGACTCTTGAGATAAATAATCAATGTCTCATCCTGGCGTGTGAGATGGGCCCTGCACTGGCGTGGGTCGCTAATTAAGACATCCATATTAACCCGCTAACAGGCCAGGCTGGCATGGTCCCTCCGTGGGTGCGGGTGGGTGGCTGTGGAAAGGCGGGTTCGCGCCTGACTGAGGGGCCGCCATGGTGGCCGGCGGCCATTTTGGGGCGTGAGGGAGGGCTTGGCTCCGCGGGCGGGCAGGGGGGAAAGGGGCCGAGCTCGGCCGCACACCGCCATGGCGGGGCCGTCAGCCTGCAGCCGATGGGGGAGCGCCCTCTCCTGCCCGCCGGCGGCGGTAGGGCTAGGGGGGAGCGGCCGCCATGGGCCCGGTTCGCTTCGGCGGTGAAGCCGAGGGGGGGGCGCCGGACATGGCCGCCTGCCCTGTCAGGCACCGGGTTACCCGGGCTGCTTTCAGAGGGGGGCTGCCGAGAGACGGCGTCTGGGGACATTCCTTATAAAGGAGGAGAAATACAACTTGTGATTGTGAAATGCAACTCTTTATTTTACCGGCCGGTCTGAGGGAGCTGTGTCAAACCAGTGGACCTTAGCGGTCCGAAAGGCTTGGCGGCTTCTCTGAGGGAGGGGGGCGGCAGTGCCTCAGGTCATCCCCGCCGCTTCTAATGGCAGCCGGACAGGCAAACCCACCCGCGTTTTAACGTGTTAGTGTAAAATCAGCCGTGAGTGTGAGCTGAGGAGCGGGAGGGCAGGGTGAAGGACGGTAAATCCTGTCAGCGGTGCTGGGGGTGGGGGTGGACGGCGGGAAAGAGCATTTGTGCACGGGATGGGAAAGGACGGAGCACCCAAACTCGGCTTCTTCAACCACCAGATTCAGGTGAGGTGGTTGTGTTGAGTATTTATTTATTTTGAGGAGGGAGGGGGAAGGTTGGATTTTTTTGAGGCGGAGGGGCAGGCACTCCGCCTCCCATTCCCCCGGAGCCGTGTCCCGCCCGGCCGCCTGCGCGTTGCGATGCCCGGGGAGGTGGCACAGGCTGCGGCCGTACCTTCCATCCCTGCATCCTCCCATCCACGCATCCCTCCATCCATCCATCCATCCGAGGAGGAGGAAGGAGGTGGCAGGGAGCCCCCCCTCTCCTCTGTCCCCTCCCCGCGGCGGCGGGGCTCCGGCCGGAGGCGGCGCAGCTTCCCCGCCGCTGCCAGGCGCTTTCGGGCTCGGCTCTCTGGACGGTGGAGCCGATGGCTACAGGTGAATTCCTTTCCCCTTATTAAGTGTGCATGGGGCGTACGCCGTATGTGTGTGTGTGTGTGTGTATGTTTGCTTTTTATTTCTCCTTAAGAAAAACGGATGGGAGGGGAGCGACTTACTTAATCGCTCATTTCAGTAACGGAGCGTAATATTACCGAGATGATGTGAACGATTTCTTTCTCTCCCCCTGCTCTTCTCTTTCCCCATTGCTCTCTCTCCCCTCTCCGCAGGCCACCTCTGTGTAGGGGTGTGTAAACTTGAAGAACTCGGGCTTTTGCACTTAAAAATCTTCAGTTAAAATCGCAGCGCGGCAGACATGCCTGAACAAAGCAATGATTACCGGGTGGTTGTCTTTGGAGCCGCCGGGGTTGGCAAAAGCTCCTTGGTGCTTCGTTTTGTGAGGGGGACTTTCAGGGAAACCTATATCCCCACCATCGAAGATACGTACCGGCAGGTCATCAGCTGCGATAAGAGCATCTGCACCCTGCAGATCACAGACACCACGGGAAGCCATCAGTTCCCCGCTATGCAGAGGCTGTCAATATCCAAAGGGCATGCTTTCATCTTGGTGTACTCTGTCACCAGCAGGCAGTCCATGGAAGATCTTCAGCCCATCTTCGAGGAGATTTGTCAGATCAAAGGGGACATCCAAAAAATCCCCATCATGTTGGTGGGTAACAAAAGCGACGAGACCCAGAGGGAGCTGGATGCCAGCGAGGGGCAAGCGTTAGCCAGCAAGTGGAAGTGCTCCTTCATGGAGACGTCAGCCAAAATGAACTACAACGTGCAGGAGCTCTTCCAGGAGCTCTTGAATCTGGAGAAGAGGAGAACTGTCAGTCTCCAGGTGGACGGAAAGAAATCCAAGCAGCAGAAAAAGAAAGATAAACTGCAAGGCAAGTGCTCTGTTATGTGATTGACTTTGGCTGGACTCGCACCGCTTGCGTGGTGCAATCGGAGCGCGGACTCCTGCAAAATACGTTTCTGCCGGAGGTTTCAGACTTCATAGGGCTATTGCATTTCTCTGAAATCTCTGCTGGGTTATTTTATGTGCTGATTTTAAAGAGGATGGCTTTCTGCATGTGTATTTTTTTAAAACAATAAATGTTCAATGTTAGCCATTACATGTGACGAGAAGTTTTTATTGCAAGAAGTTTACAGAAGAGAAAAATGTCAGTCAAACATCTCTATTCCTCTGAATACACACTGTTTTTTAAGTATTTCCAGCCTATTAGCTCAGAAGCAATCATGGTGTTTCTAATGCGTAGTACTTGTTTTCAGGCATCTTTTGATCAGAGCAAATCTTTAACAAAACTAGGCATTTGCACTGCAAATTAACAGGTGTGTGGCTCCAGATCCTTACATTTTTGGCAGGCAGGCTGGCTTGCCTGCCAAAGACACAGTTTTTAGGTGGTAGGAGTTAAGTTTTCCTGTGTGCTGTGCATTCCCTGAGACTTCTGCAGTTCTGAGTAATTACAGCTTTACCTGCATCTAATCGCTTTGTTTGCTTTTTTACCCGCTCTGCGCTGTTCACTGAGGCGGGAACTTCCATGTGCTCTGGCTCCAGGTCCAGGGGTGATTCCTTAAGCAAGAGCTGCCTCCTTAATTAAGGTAATTGGGCTGTTTTAAGTACTAGTTTAAGTAGTGGTTGGTTATCCTGGCCCTGGTTATCCTGGTTATCACCTTTCCTTTCTCAAGTGTCTGGTTTTGCGTGTGGCTGAAGCTACTTTTTCAGTTGTCTTGGAGTCCTCTTAAATATTATTTCACCCCCCTTCTCTTATTTCATGCAAGTTACCCAGGTTTTAGTTGAGACTTAGGACAAGTCGGTTCAGGTAACGCTGCTTCGGGAGGAAACATCTCCACCTGGAAGCTGCATGTTTAAAACAAACTCCTCTCTGAGGGAAACTTTTAGCAGGCAATTCCCTTAAATTAAAGTACTGGAGATACGGGTTTAGTCTCTCTCTTGTCTCTCCCCCTCTGTTTTTCTTTTTGGCTGTTGTCAAGAGACAAGCCAGATAAGTCTCATCTGCAGTGCGTGGTTGAGAAAGGTTTCAGGAAAATTAATGCAAGAATTTGCTGTAGATGTCCTGCTTTGTGTACGTATTTGTCAGAAGACTTTAAGGGCCTCGGTACTGCACTGTAAATTTGATTTTTACACAGCAACATCGTCTTGACGCAAGAGACACGGGAGAGTGGAGTTGCTTCTTTTTATAGCACTTTTCTTCAGTAACGCTTTTATTGTTGAAGATGAACGAAACAGGGAGCGGGAGGTGCTGGAAAGTACGTACCCTTTCTTAGTCTGAAAGCGTTAGTGTCTATTAATAACTGCTGCTTTTCTGCGTAAGCTGCGAGAGAAGGGCCTGTTCTCCTGGCCGTTCCGTGTTCACGTGTTGCAGACTCGGTTCTGCCCGAGTGTTTGGTGCTGACTGAAATGTGACATTTGCTTGCCAAAATAAAACCTGGACTTGCCAGGCTGGTAACAAAGGCTCCACGCCTGATTTTTTTTCCTCACTGGAGGTGACACCCCACCAATGTCCTGTGCTGGGAGCGCTGGTGCTGACTGGTGCAGGGCTCTGTTGCCGTCAGGGCTGAAGGGTGGCTGTAGAAGCAGCCGTAAGGGCTTTGCTTGGAGATAACTCTGCCTTTTTCCTCTTTCCTCTCTGACTTTGTGCCTGGATGTTGATATCTCTGTTCTTTCATTTCCAAGCAGTTACGCAATGCTTCTCTGTGGGTCGTTCTCAGCGTCTGGCAATTACTGCTGCAAAGACTATTTCGGTTCCATCCCAGCCTTTGAAACCCCCATAAAGTCATTTTATATTTAAGCCTTTTTAAAATGCCATGGGACCTAATAACGGCTCTCCAACTCCCACTGCCTGCGCGGAGGTGCCTGTGCAAAGGCAGGGCAGCGCGTATCTGCAATTATTCCCCCAGCCGAGATGTTCCGCAGCGTGTCATTAACACTGCGGTGTTTTCCCTGTGCGTGGGATGGAGATGGCTGAGGCCTGGGGTCCGGCAGAGCACAAGGAACAACTGATACGAACAAAACAGAATGGCTGATCCCCCCCCCCCCCAAAATCTCCCCCTGCTACGGAAGGAGGTCCCACGGGACGATGGAGATGCTCGGGTGGAGATGTGGGGTGCTCCTGGAGATGGTGTGGGGGCATCAGCACCCCACCTCCCAGCCCGGAGAACATTGGGAAGGGGTAATGCCTGGTGTGGCTGTGTAAATCATCTGTGTTTTGGGTGTGCTAGCTCAATGGTATTGCAGATTAAAACTGTATTAATAAATAAATCGTGTAATTATGTTTGTTTCCATATAAACTGAACTAGTCTGGTTTTTGCGCGTCTGTAATCTACCATTCTTATAAGAAGGGAAACTTATTTTAATTGTACTGATACCTATCAAGATGTTGGCCATTAAAAATTCCATACAAATCTAAATTACAGGGCAGTATCTCCACAATCTTCCAGGGAGCTATGTAGAGAATGCCTGCGCTTGGAGTGAAAAATACCATATTGCTCGGGGGACCCTGGATAATTGTTACGAAAGAGCGGCCACATTCCACTTGTAAATCAATGTTGATTCATAAACCTTGTATTCGGATCTGCTTCCTCCTCACCCACAGCTGGGGGGTTTGTGTGCAGCTGGTGGCATCGTTCCTTTCTGCTCTTATAGCCACAAGTCCTGGGCTAAGGTCATTATTCTGGAGTGATGGTGTAGCTGGGGAATTACCACCCTCGGACTAATTGGAGAACAGCTCAAGTTCCGTCGTTTTTAGGGACTGATGGGTAAGTTTTTGCTAAAACCCTACTTGAAGTAGTATGTGCTTCCCACAGGTAGCGTTTGAGGAGTTTGTGGCACACACGCTTAAGTTTTATTTCTCATGTAGGAGCATTTTGTTGAATTAAATGATTTTTCTTTAAGTATTAAAGTGTTTTGTAGTGTAAGGAGTATATTGGAAGGAAGTGCTTCAGACACACACTGTTCCTATCTGGCGAGCAGGATGGTAACTCAAGTATTTCTCAAGTTGGTTGGTTTTTCTCTTTCTTTTTATTTATTTTTTTTATTTATTTTTCTCATTCAATCAAACTTCATTCAATCCCAGAACTCACTCTTTTTCTGAAATGTTCTTCAGGAGTTCAGAGGTGGCGAGACAAGGCGATGGGAGACGCTGATACAGCTTGTTGAGTTGCTATTTAATTGCCTCCATAACGTCTTTCAAGGATCACGAGGGGAACTAAAAATTCTCTGTACGACCTCCTAAATGAATGGTGGGACCTGCTGGTGTGGCTGGAGGAAGGCTGAGATATTTCAAGCACAGACACTGACTGCTTTGCCCAGTAAGGTATGTATTTCCAGCTCTAATTTGTTTCCTCTCTTTCTTTTTTGATTTGGAAGTGACGTGGAATGAGTGGAGCATTAATACAGGTTTTCCTTCGATCTGCATTTCCCAATCTCGAGATTGCTTTAAAGCTTGGCTCAAGTTTTTGCTCTGAAACATCTATTCCTTGCTTTCTGCTGCTGTAGAGCTCTTAAATAATGTTCAGGGACAGCGTTGCGGTTCCTTCCCGAGGAACTGGTAAGCAATATTCAGACCAGAAGGTGTCAGATCCGAAGAGGTTTAATGGACAAAGATAATAGCTCTGCAGGCCTTTTGTTTCTTTGCTGGAGGAAAAATCACCCGTGGCACCTCTCATTTTAAAGCTGTTCCGAGGTTTCCTCTCTGCAAGCCAGAAATTCAAACGTTTCTCGATTAGTAATACTTATTATTTCCATGCAACACTTGTCGGCTGGCTCGAGGCAGCTTCCTTCCTGAACCTGGCCAACGAAATTAGTGCGGAGAGAAAATACCGGGGAGGAGAATCACGAAACAGCTCTGTTGCGAGTTGCAAGAGAAAAATGTGAGCAGTAGCTGGAGTGTCCACCCACACACGGATTTTAAAAACAAGCAGGCAGAATATTGCTATATTCTAATTCCTCTTCCCAACGCAAAGCAGGCACATGATTAATGGAACAAACAGCTCTGAATAATAAGCAATATTGCTTTATATGCATGGGCTGTAGCTACAGGGTACTTGATGCTCTCTAGAAGAGTGAAAGCGCATCTTAATCACCGTCTGCCATCTTCTGCAGTTTCTGTGGCGTAAATTAAGTACGTCAAAAGCATCTAAGAGCTAATAAAAATGCTAAAGACCCCTTAAAGCTAATTGTGGCATGGCAGCCTCCTCGTTAATGGCTATTGCTGCGTGCCCGTCCAGCACTGCTACACCTGAGTGTTTCCTTTTCCCTCTCTCCTCTGGAAGGGATTGGATTTATTTTTAATGACTGCAATTTAAAATGTTTTACTGATAACGGTATATTATTAACACACCCCTGGCGGGACCCCTGCATCTCACCAGCTGAGCCCACGGCGGCTCCTCCAGCTGCAGGCAGATGATTCTCCTACCCTGCTAAAACACACCCCGGCAGCAGAGGAGAGAGCTTTGCATCTCCAGCATCAGCAAGAGTCGTCTTGTTTCACCTCTGCTTTTCGAGAAGGGCATGTGTGACAGCTCTCCTTACCCAGAGGTGAGACTGAAATAAAACGCATCAACATCCTAATGACGTCCACGGCTGAGCGACCCGAGTGACACCGGGGGTGCACGGGGACACCCAGGAGAGGTGTGGATGTTGGGTGTGCAGTTTGTCACCCAGAAATACGTCGACACCTGCTCAGCAAAGTCTTTGGGTGGGCTTTACCCAGCGCCGGGGCTGAGTGTGGCAGGGCTGTAGGTACCCCCTGCAGCCCCTCAACACCAGACCGGAGGTAGGACATGGTCAGGATCTGCTGTGGTGCGACAGCACCGTGTCACGGTCACATCCTTGGCACCAGGAGGCAGCACAGCAGATGGGCAGAGCTGGCCCGCAGAAACCATTTTCTCCCAGTGGAGAAGAGAAAAAGTTGCTCCTTTTTACCCAGAATGACAGTAGGGGCAAGGGTGTAACGTGTCTTTTGATGAAGACTCCCTTTTTAAAAAATACATCCTGGTTTTCAGCCCAGGTAAGAGGAAATTGGTCACATCTGACAGATTTATTCTGCGTAATTCTATTGGTTGGTGTTTTTTCCAAGGATCAGTGGGCAGAGCGCTGCACCCAACTCTCCAGTGTGGGGAGCAGCGGGGCGCCACCTTCTTTTTATATCTCAGTGATGCATTTGTGCCTTTCAGGCTAAAAATACCTAAAGATGGGGATATAAAGACTCTTCTCTCCCACCTCGTGGTTTTTCCTTTGTTCCTACGTGGTTTTCTCCAACCCTTGCATCCCGTTACCTGCCTCAGGCTGCCCGTGGGCCCTATAGATTTGCTGAAATGAATATGGAGGTGCCAGGGTAATAGAATATACTCAATATATTCCCTCTGCCTTCCCAGAGCATTCCAGCAGAGCTGCAGGACGTAGCTCTGTCCCTGGGCACTCCTGACATGTCATTTCTGCGAAGTAAAACCCACAAATGGAAAAAGGAGGAAAAAATTTAATAGATAAAGGGGTGTTTGTGCTCAAATTTGTTTCAGCTACTTCTGCTCTCAGAAGCTTTACCAGCTGGAACAGGGAGATTGGCTGGTTTCTTGATTATCTGGAAAGATTAGCCAGAATGTGGCTCAAAAAAAGGGAAAATATTTCTGTTGACTGTAAGAAATTACTCTTTTCCACAGGTGTAATTCCAGGCATTGATTTGTTAGGTTCTTTTTAAGGTGAAAAAGCAGTCTTTGCACACAAGAAAGGGGATGCTGAAGTGTGGCTGGTGTTGGCTCGTTGCGTGGGTCACGCGTAACAGAGGGATGTTTGGTGTTTAGTATTTTTTTGGTTGCATTTATTGCTACTCAAAACGGCCTTCGCCCTTCCCGGGGGTGCCCAGCACTGCTCCCCTCCCCCCGCAGCAGCCATTTTCCTTCACTGCGATGTTGCATTTGGAGGATTTCAGTAGTATGGGGCAATTTTTGGCCGGTGTGTGTTTTTGGGTGCCAGTTGGTCGAGTAAATCTTGCTTCTTTTCCATCTTGCACGACGTGAAACGGTGCGATTCTCTTACGGGACAGGGTCATTTATCACACAGGCTCCTTTTGGAGAGCCTGTCCCAGGGAAGGCTGGAAGGAGAAGAATCCAGGGAAGGATTTGAGTGAGATGCCCTTTCATTTGTGAAAGGAATGCGTGATAAAAGGGAAAATACACACAGGGGGCGTTCAGGACGTATTGCTGGGGGCTGGCCCTTTGGGACGGGGGTGGGCAAGCAGGGACGGCAAAGCCAGGGGAGCCTGGACTCTGGCTGCTTCTCCCATGACGCTGTCTGGTGCATCCTGCTTCTTCATCCACTTTTTCTGCTGGCAGAAGGGGGGCTGGGGAACCGTTTGGACTCTCTTCCCCGAGCACCTCTCCCCGGAGACCTCCTTGTGGGCCGAGCCCCCTGCCCGTTTCTACGCCGGAGCAGGCTGGGAGAGGTGAGCGGCGAGATTTCTCTCTTGGGCTTTCTCCTTTAGCGGAGTCTATTCAGCAAAACAGCCAAGATATCAATTTTTTTGGGGGGGGGGCCGGGGGCCCTCATTAGTTCATAGTGGGAATGCAAGAGCTCGACTGCTGGGATGGAGATGGGTGATGGCAGCGCGAGGACCGTGGCGGGAGGGATGGGAGCGATGGGGGCGCAGGGACCGCTCTCGGCCGGGGACCAGGGTGACAGGCTCCGACCCCAGCCCGGAGGAGCCGTGAGGGATGGCTGCCCTGTAAACGACACGGCGCCGTCTCCTCCACCTCCGCTTCTCCTTCCCCGCGTGGCTACAGGGAATTTGATTACTCCCCTGCTCTAGGGAAAACCTTTCTTGTCTGCTGGCTGGGCACATCTCTCTGGTTTATTTATAAAGTACCTTTGACTATGACTCTGGACTCCGTGTCCCGGGAACTGAACCCCCAGGACAGTCGGGGCCACCCCATTTCCAAAAGACATGACAACCCCCCTCTAGCACCTTTTGCCTGTTCTCAGCTATTCCAGGATCATTTTTCTGTGCATTTCTAGTTAAGTATAAACTCAGTTCTAGTTAAGTGTAAGCTCACTGAGTCAGAATTCCCATTCTGCACACATCCTGGGGACAATTCACTGGTTTTTTGGGGGTGGGCATGACCCGATTGTGAGGATTTCCTAGGGAGGAGAGAAAAACCAGCTAAGAACCAAGCTTTTCTGCTCTGCCTGCTCCATCCTCCCTGCCAGGAGAAGGGCAAGGGCTGGGCCCCGCCAGCTTGGACCCCCACGCTGACTTCTTTGGGCATTTTGCAAGAGAATCGGGCAATTCATGCAGGGGATTGGTTTGGTTTTGCATCTCCAACACCTTACTTTGGGGTGCGGGTTCAGGAAAGCATCTTCGTCCGTAGTAGTGTCGGAGCGAGGCGTCTGGCTGATGTTTTTTCTGACAAAGTAAGTTTTTGTTAGAAAATGAATGCTGGAAGTCAAAATGCATCACAAAAAGCGTCAGTTTTTAGGGAGAACAAACTCCCACTGAATAGAGCTTTGGACACGGGCGCTGCGGGGGTGCACAGCATCACGCTTGTGCCGCCTTTAAATTAGAGTTGGCTTTTCCTCAAAACGGTGGTGGTGGGGGGAGGAAAAATCACTTTATTTCTCTTTTTCCATCCCTTCCCTTGGGATGACGCGCTTGACCCTCGGGCTCTGCTCCTCCAGCGCTGCCACCCTGAGCCTAACGCTGATGTTTTTTTCCCCACCGGTGCTGCCCCTCGGGGTGCAGCCGTGCCCGCGGCCTCTCCGAGCACCCCAGGAGTTACCGGCCGCTTGCGACCACCCACTGTTCTTTTCGTCCCATGGTTCTGGTGTGAAAGGCTGCGTCTGGAGATCCCTGGCGGGGGAGAGGCCGTACCCTCACCTCTGGAGCAGGATTACTGGGGAGCCACACGCTCATCGCTCTCCGCCACGCAGGCGGCAGCTCCGCTAATTACCTTCACGGAGAGGTTTGTGCACCCGCTGCTGTTTCTCTGGTTCGGCTGGTTGTGCGCCGTATGTTCCACGAGGGATCATTTTTGGGGTGTAAAAATTTCAGTGATAATTTTTCAGCTTCCCCTGGGGCGCTGGGAGCATCCTCTGCGTTCCCTGCTGCTCTGCGTCCCACAGCACCGGGCTCCGACGGGCGAAGGCCGGAGCTTCCACAGGGCACGAAGAGCTGCTTTTGGGTTAAAAAGTGGGTGTCCTGAGAGACAGGCGGTTCCTGGGAGCGGGCTTTGCCGGGTGCCGGAGTTTGGCAGCCGCGGCATCTTCTCAGCATCCCTAGAAGCGGGGCGGGAAGAGCCACGGCCTCAAACACGCAGGAGGAATCGGGTTTTGCTCGAGTGTGGCCAAAGTGTGGCCAAAGCGAACGCTGAGGCTGGATCTTCTGTCTCCCAGGTTTATGTTCTTGCCGTAGGGCTTTTGGTGGAACTCTAAACCTCGTTACGTGTGAGATAATGAGAGCTCAGCGCAGATAAATGATGGTGGGTGTCAGGAGGATGGGGCCCGTCTTTTTTCAGTGGTGCTGCCCAGTGACAGGACAAGAGGAAATGGGCACAAACTTGAACTTAAGAAGTTCCACCTCAACGTGAGGAGGAACTTCTTCCCTGTGAGGGTGGCAGAGCCCTGGCAGAGGCTGCCCAGAGAGGTGGTGGAGTCTCCTTCTCTGGAGACATTCAAACCCCACGTGGACACGTTCCTGTGTGACCTGCTCTGGCAGGGGGTTGGAGGAGATGATCTCCAGAGGTCCCTTCCAACCCCATATCATTCTGTGATTCTGTGGTGGTGGGTGGGATTACACCCTGGGTACCGCACTCAGTCCCACAGCACTGCTGCCACCTCCCACCCCACCCCAAACACTGTTCACACACTTCACTGTGGGTCAAGGGGAGGAAAATCCTGGTGGACAACAGGATGGCCATGAGGCAGCAATGTGTCCTTGTGGCCAAGAAGGTCAATGGCATCCTGGGGGGCATCAAGAAGAGTGTGGCCAGCAGGTGTGAGGTCATCCTGCCCCTCTGCTTTGCTCTGGTGAGACCCCATCTGGAGCACTGGGTCCGATTCTGGGCTCCCCAGTTCTAGAAGGACAGGGAACTGCTGGAGAGGGGACAGCAGAGGCTACAAAGATGATGAGGGGCCTGAAGCATCTCACTGATGAGGAAAAGCTGAGGGACTTGGGTCTTTTCAGTCTGGAGAAGAGAAGGCTGAGGGGGGATCTGATCAACGCCTCTAAATACGTAAAGGGTGGGTGTCAGGAGGATGGGGCCAGGCTTTTTCCAGTGGTGCCCAGTGACAGGATGAGAGGAAATGGGCACAAACTTGAACTTAAGAAGTTCCACCTCAACGTGAGGAGGAACTTCTTCACTTTGAGGGTGGCAGAGCCCTGGCAGAGGCTGCCCAGAGAGGTGGTGGAGTCTCCTTCTCTGGAGACATTCAAAGCCCACCTGGACACGTTCCTGTGGGACCTGCTCGGGGTGGGCCCGCTCTGGCAGGGGGATGGAGGAGATGATCTCCAGAGGTCCCTTCCAACCCCATATCACTCTGTGACTCTGTGAAAATAGGCTTATAAAGCGAGATTTTGGAGGCGGCGGGAGGAATTTGGATTGTGCTCTTTATCTTCAGGCTG
>VXAK01002659.1:23842-142995 GCA_013399435.1 Arenaria interpres | reverse complement strand
AAGAGCTTTTCTGTACATTCTGAAAATAAAAAATCCATGAATTTAGCAGTATTAAATATAGAGAGCTGCTGTTTATATAGATAAATATATTACCCATAGTTGAGACATGAGATTTTTTACTTGCTAAGATTTATGAAATGAAAATATGAAGCCTTATGTTTCAGGGTATAACTCAGCTTCATAAAATCATAGAATCGTAGAATTGTCTAGGTTGAAAGGGCCCTTTAAGATCATCTAGTCCAACTGTCAACCTAACTGATAAAAACTATCACTAAACCGTCTCACTAAGCACTATGTCTACTCATCTTTTAAATCCCTCCAGGGATGGTGCCTCAACCACTTCCCTGGGCAGCCCAGCTTCTAATTAGCAGCATTTAGCAAAAAAAATCTTATAGGCAAGTTACTTCATAACTATCACAGAAATTCAGCAGCGCACATGTAGGCCTACACTAATCTCCTCAGGCCTGTTCATGGAGTCTAAGCACCATCAGGGGTAAGTTCTTTCCTCAGTTTTTCTTCAGGAAATCCTGTTAGAAGAACTATCATCATAATACAGTTCTTAAGTATTTGAAAACAGATATTTAAAATTCTTTTATTTAGTGGAAAGTTACATCAAGTTTGGGCTTTTTCTGTTATAGTTGCATATGTCTTTCCTTGGTTTTATCTTCAATGATGTCAATGTGATGTTTCCTGAAATAAACACACCTATTGTGCACTTGTATTTTGTATTTAGGATATATGAAGAATGTATAGGAAATATAAGTACATATAGGACACTCAAGGGTGTGTACTGTACAACAGTCCAGCACTGCCATAATTCTTTCCCCTATCTAATCCCTTGTTGTTCTCCGTCCCTGTTTCTGACCAATCTTTCTAAAGCTAAGGTGAAATTCCTGTGTATGGCTGTCTGTTTGAAGGCTCTGTATTTTAATTGTTCTGTTCCTTGGACTTCTGTCTGTGGTTTTGCACAAAATTACAAAGTGTCATAACTTTGTTTAAAATTTATTGCTTTGCATTCAATGGTGCTCTGGAAAATTTACTCATATACGTACTGTTTTGAGCTACCCTATATTTTAACTGGGCATGCTTGGATGATGACTGGCTTGACCAAATGAAAAATCAATTAACTAGACATTCTTTCAGAAATATGTAAGAAACAAAATCAGAAACTACGAAGAAAGCAAGAAGCAAGCCCTACTTATAAGCATCGTTCTTCTTAGGCGTTTGTAGTCACTCCACCCAAGTTACTGGTTCTAGTGCTGACAATCTGTCTCGTGACTGTTTATGTTCTTCTGAAGTGTTTTTGAAAAACTGCCTCTGAAGTATGTCATTTACTAACTCTACTAATTTGTCTTTTATGGTACAGCTGCTTGCTGAGTTTACTCCTGCACCACTAAGCGAGAACAATGCTGCAGTTTGATTCATTCTGTGCAAAAAGGAAGAAATTATATTGAGAATCTCGTTGAATTGAATTTGAACAAAAAACCTATTTATTGACATTCCTAAGTGATCTGAAGGATTAATTAGTGGAAAAATGGTGCATAGAAATTATAAATAAGAGAAAGGCTTCATTTCAGCTTATAGGCTATAATACTTTTATTTCCACTTCTAAAAGAAGCTTCTGTAAGGAATTAACCTTTGTATTGACATTTTTCAGTCCACAAATAGGTTTTAGGTTACACTTAAACGAGGCTTCCATTGCTGACTCTGGAAGTTAACTAGTGAATGAGCAATTCAGCAGAAATTCGTAAACATGAATGTTACAAGTTCCAGGTATCATATTCTTGTTAGAAAAACCTCAGTACTTATAATTTCTCCAGAACATTTTTTCCATAATTGACCTTTAAAGTCATGACAGGGGAACAAAGCATTGGCTGACATTTAAGGTGAAATAGGAGGATTTCCTCATATTTTATTACTAAGTTTGTTTTTCTTTTATTGCAGACTATGGGAGGAATAATCTGTGTCTGTTTTTAATCAACCAGTATCAGCATGGAAAAACACTAAGGGTGCCACTTCACTGGAAGTGGAAAATGTTTGTTTCCTTTTGAAAAAACCCATAATAATTTATAATTTTCCGACAGGCACTCAGAGAATGATATGATAGCAATGATCTACTCTTTCTTCATAGCCTCAGAATTGCCCCATCTGTGTATGTGCCTGTTTGAGAATGAAAGGATAATTTGTGGCTCAGTTTTATGCCTTCCAGTTGTATTTGCTCATTTTCTTTTGGGAAATTGTCTGTTTTAGAGTTATGTAAGGATTCCCAGATTCAGCACTCTTGTCCAAAGGCTGTGTAAAAAAAAAACTGGAAGTAAAAATTGCTGTGACAAGTCAAGCAGACAGGATGAGCATTTAGTCCTGGGTCTCAGATCACAGGTAAAACTACTCCTTTGTGTAGCAGCATTAATTATATGTGCTATCAAAATCTCGTTTATGGGACTCTCAGTCATAAGACCAACTCATGAGTTATTTCCTACTAATCCAGTCCTCAATGTCTGGGCTGTCGGTGCACACAGGCAAGAAACAAATCACCTAAACAACCCATGTAGAATGAATTGAAGAATAAAAGCATGTAACAATAAAAATGGTAGTCTAAACATCTCGGCAAAAGATCAAGATTTAAGAGTACAGTTTGTTGATGGCTGCTTAGACAAAAAGCAGTAAATTAGAGACTATAAATAACAGAACAGTTACAGGCTTTGTAATAATGTCCTGTAAACAATTTCGGAGGCAGTGGTTTACTATTATTACCTCTAATGACCAGACTCTCCATAAAGAACAAAAACTGAAAAGCACACTATACCTATAAATTTAATGAAGCACATTTAGTCTACAAACATACACACACATATGTAAATGGCCATTTTATGTAGAGTAAAACAAGGAAAGCAGAGAAGTCCCAAGACAGAAGAGTGAATCCAAAGCTGACAGACGCAAGTTTATTACAGCTCTCCTTTGCGTTGTCTCACAGATAACTTGTGTTGCCACCTGAACCTGGAGCTAACTGTAATTTGCACACAGATCATTTCTTTCTTTCTGGAAGCTACCTGTTAGATTTCATTCCTGAAGTTAGGCCTCTGTGTGTGCATGCATGTGTGTGTGGTGAGGTTTCCTATTTGTCCTGAGAGGATTTTAGGCATTAAAGACCCAAGCTGAAGATTTTTTTGCCCTTTATCTCAAGCTGTACTAGCTAATATTCTTCTCTCCAGGAGTTTCTGCTTTGTGGTGCCCAGAAATTGCTACAGATTTGACAGCAGGTTTGACACCAGTTCCAAAGTCAAGATTTTCTCTTCCCAAATAATTCAGTATCTCCCCAGAAATGTGGGCAGGAAAACAGGTCATATTACACTGTCAAGTTGCTTTGCAGTTCAGCCTAATGGCTTATAAAATATCTCAATTTCTTTTTTTTACTTAATGTAGGAGGCTGCCTGCATTGGGTTATGTGATACAGAGAGATACTGCCTACTGATACCTTATAGCCCCTTCCAGCCCCTAAAGGGGCTCCAGGAGAAATGGGGAGGGACTCTTGATCAGGGAGGGGAGCCATAGGATGAGGGGGAACAGTTTAAACTGAAAGAGGGGAGATTTAGATTAGATCTTAGGAGGAAATTCTTTCCTGTGAGGGCGGTGAGACACTGGAACAGGTTGCCCAGAGAAGCTGTGGCTGCCCCATCCCTGGAGGGGTTCAAGGCCAGGCTGGATGGGGCTTGGAGCAACCTGGTCTGGTGGGAGGTGTCCCTGCCCAGGGCAGGAGGGATGGAACTCAATGAACTGTAAAGACCCTTCCAACCTGAACTATTCTATGGTTCTATGATGGCTCTGTGTCCAAAATGCTCTGGAGTGTCAGCTGAAGTGGCTCATGATGTGGAGCCATGTGCTGGGGAGCAGCCTGGGGGGAATGCTATCCCATACTGTAGTGCCACTTCTGGTCTGGGACCTGAACACATCAGGTGTGCAACATCGGGGAAGTGGAAAGAGGCTACAGCATAGCCCGGGAAACAACTGGGTGTTGCTTGCAGCTGAGAGAGAGGTCTGAAAGGGCTGTGTAAAATGATGGGGGAAATAGAGCCACTCCTGAGGAGAAAGGTGGACTCTCCAAGAAAATATTTCATGAAGCTACAACTCAGTGCAAAGACGGGGCAGTTTCCTCAGAGATGCTACAGACACAGCAGCACTCTGTGAGGTCTCACCTGACAGTCTGACATCCATACCAGGACTGATTTTCTGGGGCTCGCTTCTCCCTTTGTACGTTTTAGTCAGTGTTTCGATACATGGCTATCATCCTCTAGGTTCCATTAGTCATGATAATATCTTGCATCACCATTGTCTTGCTGAAAAGGGCTGTTGATCTCACTTGGTAGGTAGCTAATACATCAGGACAGCTGCCCAAGTGGGGCTTCCTTAGCTTTAAAACAGAATGTTATGAAACAAGGAAATAGTTGATGTAAAATATAGCTTTGTGCCTTGCCCTCTGTAGTTAAGACACTACATAAACAGATGGTTTAAATGCAGATAATGCAGTAATTCTGGGTATATTTACCAGTGTGCTTTGCTGAGGGAGTGCATGTTTATATTGTGTGCGTGTGATCCCCAGAATGGCAAAGTTGTCTCCTCTTTATACAAATCATGGGATCTCTGACAACTTATCAGAGACATCCTCCTGTCTAAAACATGTCCTTTCTCTGTGCACTCAAGTTCCAAGATGTGAGGTAATTCAATGGTATAAACACTTTTGTTTGTTTTATAGAGCCAGTGACAGCACAGGATCTGATTTTTTTTTTCCTTTTGAAATGAAAAAAAAAAACATTTTCTTTCAGCTCTGTTACAGTAAATTGTTGCTGAAGTGCCAAGAAGGTTACAGTAGAAGCCTAAACATTTATAAGAAGATGCTGCATTCTAAGTACATACATTCCTGAGTGAGAGCAGATTAACTTAAACACCAGTAGCTTATCACTGCACTATTCTACTGTATAAGATTTTTTGTTTAATTACTTTTCTTTTACTGAGAAACAGTATAGAGAGAATGAAAGCCAGATGGCAACATTTCGGTTTAGTCAAGAGAAGATTTCCCATAACCATTTATTTAAATATTTCATTTGATGCAAGGAAATTATTAATTGCTCTCTAAGTAATGAGCTTCGACATTAATTGCTTCTTAAAATCTGTCTTTGATTTTCCAAGGAACTATGTTAATACTTTGGGTTAATATAAAACAATAATTTTTCTTTCTTATTTTCCATTATACAAAATAATGATTTAAACATTACTGATCTCTTTATTTTTAACTCGATTTTAAAGCTGTCAAACTATACAACTTGCACAAAGAAATAACCAACTTTAAAGAACTTTACAGAAAGGTGACATAGTTGGTTACAATTTAACCATTTCGATAAGACAATCATTCCATTAACTTTTAAGTCAACTTGAAATGGTGCCTGCACAATACCTGCTCCTGAATGACAGGAACTCAGTAGTTGAAGTGCTCCAGCAGCAGAATATCCTTTCTGTTTCTTTAACCAGGCTGAAGGTATTTTTTCTGCTTCTCTACCTACCTCAACCTCCACCGTTCTGTGAGAAGGGACCACGCAAAGTGAGAGCAAGGGGAAAAGAGGGAGGAGAAGAGAAGGTTTTTGCCTGCTCTCACACCTTCCCTTCTTCCCTGAATGTATGACAACTTGGCACATGTAGCAGCCCTTTCCCAGACTGTGACTCAAATATATTTTTATTTAAAAATGCAGATAGTTGAGAAATTGCATCGTTGAGCCCAAGAGCAACCTCAGGCTCTTGGGAGCAGGAAGAAGTTTATGTCTTGGAGCAAGACTCACTAGTTTTCCAAGCGTGTCTCTGCTTTCATGGAGACCCAGACCTCAACAAGAAGAAACATATTTTAAGCAAGAGAGAGAAATTCGTAGATTTAGATGTGAGCATAATTTCATCACGGTTTGTCACCGGTGTTTAAGCGAGGATGGAGACCTCTGAGACGTCGGTTTGCAAAAAGCGTGTGAGAAGAAAATGGGTCACCTTGCTGGCTTAACGCTCTCCCCCACCCCCCAGGAAATTCTTGCAGACTGTGAGGTCCTAACTATATATTCTTATCCCTGCTGGACAACACATTCAGAAGCTGAGTGGAGAGGATTATTGGTTATTTGTTTTAGAAGTATTTGTACTATACAGGAAGAAAAAAAAATACATTTACCATTATTTTGTTGCTTTTTTTTGGTGGGACCTGTCTGTGCATGAAGTACCCCTTGTGCATTTCCACTTAAGGGCAGCACTTGAAGAGCATTCTCCACCTTAAAATTCATCCTAGCGTTTGTGGTTTTTTTTAAAAAAAACTGAACTGCTCTGTGACAATGTGGGTGGCTGGGTATGTCATAATCCTGTCATGCACTTGGATGCCCAGACTGCAAAGAAATCTCTTCATTTTCAAGCAGGCAGAAGAATTTCTTTACCTGAATGGGAAGCAGGCTGCCTCCTTGGCTCTGGAAGATGCCACCCAAGTAGGCTGAGAGGAAAAGACCAGTAAGCTTCTCCTTTTAACTCAAAATTGCCTCTTGACGAACCATTTGATTTTGACTTGTGTTGCATTGTTGTGGTATTTCTGCTCCAGAATATGGAATACTCCACTGTTATTAAAAACATGCTAGCAGAACCCAGCAGTGGATGGTACAGGGGAAGCAGGAAGCAGAGCAGGCTATCGAAGAACACTCTGAAAGTCAAAATGTGCTATGGAAAGTAGGCGTGTTGGAGAATGTGATCCCAGGGAGTCTGCTGGTCTGCTAGACATTTTAGGGGGCAAGAAATGCTGGGTAAATTGATGGGAGACAGGCTTTGACTGCTACCGAGTGAGTTGATCCAGATGAGTGAAAATCCATTTCGCCGATAAGATTTAACATGTGTGACAACAGTATGGCAAACTCGCTGGAAAAAAGCTTCCAGAGATATCTTATAGTATCAGCCCACAAACTCTTTTTGTGTTCAAAGCCAAGAAAAAAGTTGCCTGTATATTCCAGCAGGACTGTATCTTGTCTGGGGCTTGACTGTGGGAAATCCAAGCTACTGAAGTTGAAAAAGTATCTTTTAGTGTTTCCCCTTCAATATTGAGGAAGGCTAAAAGCTGTGTGATGGCTGTGCAGGTGGATGGATGTCAGTGTGGAATGCTTCTGCCGGGGGATTAGGGTCGTTAGTAGTTCTCTGTGGTTTTGAAGGAACCATTGCTAAGTGTCAGTTATCATTTAGATATTCTTTTCTCGATTGCATTAGTTGTGAGGAGCAAGAGTAGTTCTCACAAGTGATAGGCCAGGTAGTTTTTATGGGTTCTGGGCTTTTCTTTCAGCAGTCAGTTTGAATTCCTCTAAGTCAGATAAAGTGAGTGGTTTTCCTGGTTCTCCAGCTGATAAGCATCTCAAAGAATTACTGTTTGTATTTTATTCACAAAGAAATATGAGAGCTGTTTGAACTAACTGATATTTCAGTGAGAAAGGGATCTGATGAACTGACACAGTTATACAGATTTGTCCAAATTGAAGCAGTTTTAATGATATGCTTGAGTTCTGCAGCATGACAGTGAGTTATGCACTCATTGTATCTGAGCCGTTTCTTGCAGCTTAGTCACCATGATTCTGTGTCCATTTTGCATTGCTGTTTTTCTTGACTAAAGACAGGCAAACCCTGCAATAGGATATCCTTCATGGCCGAGTCTGTTCTACCCCTTGCTTTATTATGCCCCCAAAATGCTTTTATAAGGACCCGTGTTGATTTGACAGAGCAGCAACTTTACTGCAGTTGGGGAGTTGTTGGACACCTATAGTTTGTCCATGTCTACAAAACAGGATCATGTCACTTACGTTTGCTAGTTCTATAACAGATATTCTCTATTAACAAACTGTTGTTTCTGTAAACTTCTAAATGACAGCTAGATAACCTTTCTTGTATTTTGCTTGTTGTTTGCAGCTGAAATGATGTCCCATGTGTCATTTTAACGTGCATCTGGAAGTCTCAAATATTCTCCCGCAAAGCCAAGTTGGAGCATGGTGGAATGTCATTAAAAAGTGAGTTTTCATTCCACTGCTGAGGCAGACCTATTCGCTTCTGAATGCTCCTCATGGACATGGAGCAGCATGGAACAAGACAGGCAAACCTGAAGCAACAGCAAAATACAACCTTCATGATAAATGTAGAATTGCAAACCACTGGAATATAGTGCCAAATTGTGGTTTATGTTGCATTGTGACACAACACTGTGATGCAGAATAATACTGCCAAGCATTAGCAACAGTCAATTCCTATGTGAGAAATTAAAAGTTACGTTGAGAAATTGTTCACATCTGTTCAACATTCTCTATATTAATATGGCATCTGGTTTTTCAGATCTAGTGTGGCAGTACTTTCACTTAAAAATTCAGGTAATTTTTCAGTGTATGAATTGTGTGTTATCGTCTGTGTTGTTAGATACGGGCAGATAAAACCAAATTTACAAAGGGTTATTCACTTTGACCAGTCTTAAAATTTTTTTTTTTTGACTGCTACAACATAATATAACTACCAAGAAATTAGTGGATGCTAGATATTTTTTAAGCAGTGGGCACAAGTGAACTGGAGACGATTCTTCACTGACATGATCATGAAGGGAAGAGGCATTACAATTTTTATAGTAAATCACAACTTGGGCCCTCAATTTGAAATGAAGATAAGTCTAACCGTTCAGAGAATAAAGCATTAGAATATACTAATTGAAAAACTGAAATAGATGGCATCAATCATAGAATAGTTTGGTTTGGAAGGGACCTTCAAGATCATCCAGTTTCAACCCCCTGCCTTGGGCAGGGACACCTCCCACCAGACCAGGTTGCTCAAAGCCCATCCAGCCTGGCCTGAACCCCTCCAGGGATGGGGCAGCCACAGCTTCTCTGGGCAACCTGTTCTAGTGCCTCACCACCCTCACAGCAAAGAATTTCTTCCTAAGATGTAATCTAAATCTCCCCTCTTTCAGTTTAAAACCATTACACCTCTTCCTGTCTCTCCCCTCCCTGATCAAGAGTCCCTCCCCGTCTCTCTTGTAGCCCCTTTTACATACTGGAAGGGGCTTTAAGGTCTCCCCAGAGCTTTCTCTTCTCCAGGCTGAACAACCCCAACTCTCTCAGCCTGTCTTCATAGGAGAGGTAAAGAAATAAGGCCATTGTAAGGTAGGAAGAAATATTCCTGAGAAAAATAACTTTGGAATAGGTTAGGTACTACTTGAGAGCAGCAAATTATGTGGCACGGTGGTAATTTGAGTGGAGTCTGGGAGATAAAATTTGTAAAGATCTCTTTCCATTTAGGAATGTCCAATGAGTAAAGGGGAAGAAAACAGACAAGGAGACATGCCTCAAAAGCTGCAAAGGATGAAGGGAGATAGGGAGAAAGAAGGAAAGGAGATAAATAGTCTTTGATAGCCATGTAAAAAATGCATTAGAGGACAGATGAGTGGGGCACAGCGGTAAGCATTTTGGCACAACTCTGCTTTGGGAGCCCTGGAAAGTGTTCAGAGTGTGAGGGAGAAAAGTGAGAAAGCATTAAACTGATAATGAGAGAGGGAGTTTTGAAAACAAGATGGATAGCAACATCAGGATTTGGTGCAGAAATGGGAAGTCATAGACAGGAAACAGGAGCAAAACAAGAAGCTCTCTGAGGTGACAGTGGTATCTTTGCAAGACAACCAAAACCATGGGATTAAGCATAGTGTAAAGAGCGACCCATAAAGTAGCAGCCGAAACTATGATATAGTAAGAAGATGGTACTGAAGAGCTGACAAGAGAAGAGGGGATAATCTATGTTTCTCATCTTGAAGGATTCTATTGCAGTAAGGTAAATAAAGAGTCTAGAAGGTCATGAAAGGAGATCAGCCTGAAACACTCATAAAGAGTAAGAGATAAAACCAAGTAAGTTATAGGAGGTCATTGGTGACATTTACTTTGCTTGTAAAAAGGATATTTTTTTTACTGTAGTGAGTGCCTACACTAAGCAGTAATATTAGTCTCCTGACTCCTTTGGCTATTTTGACAAGCTAAAATGTTTATTTCAAAATTACTATTATTTACTTCAAGTAGCAGTGTATTCTGACTTTGTCTCTAGATGATTTGAAAATTTTCAGTCTGAGGTAAGCACAGTCTTTATCATCATATATTTTTTTACTGCCTTTGCTTATGATTACTTTTTGAGTTGTTTCTTGAACCCCTGTGGCGGTGATTGTAATCAATATCATATCTCCACTACAATCATCTTTATTACAGAAAAAAAAAAAAAGTTTAACATTTCAGATTCTCCATTCCAAGAAACATTATGTGATGAAATGTATTTTTAAGTGGTTGCAGATTATATATCCCATATTACCTTCACTTAGGTTGTAATTTCTGTACCTAATGCTACTGAAGCAGTTTAAAAGACAAAGGTTGTGGTAATCCCAGTTAGTATTTTCAATATTGCTTTCACTACAGAATAAACACTTTAGAACAAATTAAACCTTGGTGCAAACCGGTCCTATTCCACTGTTCTGTTGATCCTAAAATGGCTTTGGGTTTGCTTATAGACCAGAGCTTAGTTTGGATTATTCATACAAATGTTTTTAGGAAGTGAAATGTATGGGAACCAGAAAAACTAAGCAAGTATGCCAGAAATATGGCAACCTCCACTGGGTGCATTGGTATCCAGAATGATATCATGGTAGTGAATGTATAATAAACACCTAGTTAATGAATATAAAGTAACTGACACTGCATGAGACCAGCATATATATATCACAAAGCCAATGGAATGATGTAATAAGGGATCAAGTTTAGATAAAATATTGACTCTACTATTGAGATTTTTGCAACATTGCCAAACTCAAATGCTCAAAATGACTCTTTTTAGTTTGATTTAATCATGATATCTTTTTTAAGAAATGCACACTACGCTTCTAAAAATATTTTTATTGTTAGGATTGGTGGTGGAGGGGTTGAGTTTTTGTGTTTAGTAAGAACAGGCCACATTTTGAAGTTTTCTGTTCAATTATTACAGACTGAAAGTTTCATTAAAAAAAAAAACAAAACAAAACAGAAAATATTATTCTAGAACCCCAAGACTCTCAGAGCAAGGACTTCAGGTAAACAGTGAAATATTTTGAGACAACATAAAATCTTGAAAGCTTATGTCACCACTTGTGAGAGACACTGTTTTCCGTATATGTATTCAACTTAGGTATCCAAAAAATTAAATAACCTCGTGAATACAGCTGAGGGTAAAATTAATCTGGGCAATGGAAGTCAGTGGAATCTTGGTCATGCTTTGTGGGTTGATTGGACAGTCAAGGCAATATGTAATATGATATATTGTTATGCCTGGGATTAGCTCTATTTTCCTTTTATTTTGCTGTCTGTTCAAATTAAACCTCTGCAACTTCACTTTTTTGTGTCACTTGTTCTAGTCAAGCTCAAGCAGAAAAGACTTAATCTAATTGACACGTATACTAAAAGCACATACTGAAAGGAAAACTGGACAGTCAGCATTAATATTACTGATTTACAAGCCCTTCTGCTCTGACCTATACCAGATCCCACAGAAACCTCTGTAAATGACCACGGGTAATGAAATATTTAGAAATCACATTACAGAAGTTGCCAAGAGGGTGGGATATACCCAGCATTTAGTTGTCATTTTCAGTAAATTTCCATTTTATCACAGTGCCCACAATTGTACTAGGGCTTTGAGTGTAGTGTAACCACAAGGAAATCCAGGGAGACATGCAGTGAGGTTCTGGGGCACTTTTTTTTGTGTTCAGTTTTTTTGTTATGTGACTATTTGAAAAGCAGGTTGAGTTTCTTATATGTTCTAGTAAACAAGTTTCTGTCCAAGAAGGAAAACTTGAAAATGCCTGACTATTTTATTATTAAATAACATAACCTGGGGTAGTGGAGGGGGAATGGACAAGAGCTTTCGACAGTGGAGCAGAAGAGGAAAGACCAAGGATATTGTATGTTTTTACCACCAGCACTAGCCACAAGATCCTAAAGGACCAGTGACCGCACACTTGACCACGTCTCATCTACACAGGGAGTTACTGCCAGGCAGAGTCTACCTCATACAGCTAAAAGCCATAAAAACACAAACTTGCATAATTTCTCTACGATTCCTTCACTCTGAGGTGTTGCTGAATCACAGGCTTGTACTGCTGCAAGGAAGAGGATAATTTAATTGGCAATACAGTTGTAAGTTCTTTTGTGAGATGACTTCTAGAGAGATGAAGGACAAAGGGATAATGAATATACTACAGGTTTATATTATTCACATGTAAATGATGGGGGAAAAAATGGCAACACAAACTCTTCCCTCCTGTCTCTTCTCTATACAAGTGCCATAAGGGGAAGATCCCTGAAGGAACACTCCTGAAGGGTATGTGGCTTTATCCAGTGAGGAAAGACATTAGTCACTGAAACTGTGATCAACAGAAAGGACTCTGAGATAGCAACATTTTAATATTATGTCAGTGATTTTAACCAAAGAAGTCTTTAGTGCAGGCCATTCACTTCAGAAAGAGTCAAAAAGTTCCGTCCTGTAAGAGCTTAATAGAGAACATCTTCAGAAAATGCCTTTTATTTCTTTCTGTGTTCTTGGTGGTCTTGAGCGTAGAAGCACACTGACTGTTGGTGCCTCCAATGCTTTTGTAACTGTTTAAGAGAAAAATGACACTCTTTACTTTCCAGGACAGCCAGTACAACTGACAAAAGTACGTTTGTGTTTAAAAGTCCCTGCCAGTTAGAGAATGCTGCTCACATTGGTAAGAATGATGATAGTGAAAGTAAAAACCAGAATGCAACCTGCATTTGTATGTTACTGTAATTTTTAATTAAAAAAAAAAAAAAAGAATTCATTCTGCTTCATAATCTGCATAGTCAAAATGTGGGATTTATTAAGGCATTAAATATGAACTGGGTTTTTTTGTTCAACATTTGTTCCCTACTATTTCCATTACTCTTCAGAATAAAAGGCATTCTAAGGTTGTTCAAAATTGAAAAATCAAAAATTATAGCCTGTCTTTATGGAATAAGGAGATTGATATTTAGCTTGGGAGGGGGGGAAGCAACTAATATAGTGCTTCTAAATTGCATGTATATTTATAAAAAACAATAAAAGTAATCTAAATGAACTACAAAAGCATTCCCTTGGCCTGTTTATTAAAGATAAAGTTATATGCTTAAGAACAACACATTAAAAGCCAGACATTGGGTTTTATTTCTTCATGAGCTGGTCCAGTTATTTCTGAGTAGTTGCTGAGACATTTTAGAAACTATCAGATATATTTATCCACATTTGCTTGGCTGACTTTCAAGGAGAGGATCAAGAAAGGAAATGGAGAACACCAGTGATAAACTATTCCCAGCAACATTCTGAAGCTGGCAAACTCTCAATATCATGTTTTACTGAGATTCAGATGAACTGCATTTTACGTACAGTCTTTGGAAAATGAGCTGGATTAATGCATTCTGTGCTGTGGTGCCTGAGTTTAAGATGAAATGTGCAATGAATCTGCCATGCTTTCTGTCATTTTATTTGCTGGTAAGCAGTCATAGTGTAAGGTGGCTCCAAAAAGATTTGTGAAATTAAAAACCATACTTCTGGAACTATGAGTCACCTGAGCATGCTTAGCATGTTGAGAAAGGCTGGCTCAATGATGTCTACTTGCATAATTCTGATTTTTCTATTTATTGGTAACTTAATTTGTATCGTTAAGATAAGAGCCAACATCATTTTTATTGCCATTATATATGTAAATTTTCTTTCAAGAATGTCTTAATAAAGCTGTTTTAGTAAATTGCTTGTAGCAAAGTATTCTAAAAGTCTGCTTTTCTCCATACACCCAAATCCTCGTCCTCTCTTTCAGACAAATTACCTCCTCACCTTACCTCCACAGAAATGTTCTTACAGTATGCTAAGTTCATATTTTGCCACCAGATGCCTACTGAGTAGGTAGAAATGTGGTACTAGAGAAAAAATCCTGTTGCACTTATTCCATGACTAATAATATAGTTTCAACTAGAACTACGATTAGTGACAACAGAATTGCATCTACAGAAAAAAATACTTTAGGAAAAGTTGTTATTCAGTTGAAAAGCATCTATTTTATCTACATCACAGCAAAACTATTTTAATCACTAATAAAATCTGTAACATAATCTCTAACATAGTCAAAGTGACATTGAGATACAAAACAACTATGTTGTGGGAGTTGTAGACACTGAAATACACATTCTGTTGCTGAACTGGCCAACACTTGCTTCAAGTGCAGTTTCACCACCCTCAAAATCTGAAATAA
Source organism: Arenaria interpres (assembly GCA_013399435.1). NCBI lineage: Eukaryota > Metazoa > Chordata > Aves > Charadriiformes > Scolopacidae > Arenaria > Arenaria interpres. The sequence goes on along the minus strand of VXAK01002659.1, from coordinate 128,663 downwards.
AAGGGAGGATCATGGAGTTTGAGACTAGCTTCATCCAAAGGCTGTGTGTTATTTATAATAAGAGATCTGCTTAAAGGGTTGGATGGTATGATAGATGGTATTTTGCAATTAACTTTCAATTAACGATAGTTCAGATATAAATAACATTCTTAGTTGCTACAGCGAATTATTTATGCAAGCTAAAGTCATAAAACTGAAAAGCCAGAAATTAACATCGACTGGTGAGTTAACCTTTCTATGCTGCTATTCAGCAAAGGCACGGCTTTAAGCAAAGCACTTTATTAAGACGGGCACATTTTATTGCTGAGCTGTCAGTATGGAAATGATTACGTTTGACAAAATAATCACCAGCACTGGTTTTTCTTTTCTGCAGATTTCATACTTCTCTCAAGAGGAACCCAGAAGCTAAAGCAGTGGCATTTCAACAGGTCATTACTCTAATGCCACGTTGTTTAGGAGGATACAGGTATGTGCATGTGGGAGAACAACTACAGAATAGATGAGCATGATATAAACAGACAGATAGAAAGCAGAGATATTTTTGGCAAAATGCAGCTCATGACACAAAGAAAGACCAGAAGACTGGTCACTGATAAGGGAGATGCAGTGCATTCAGTTTTGTGAGATTCTCGTTGATTTCATTGTACTTTGTGTAAAAAAAAGCAATACTGCAAACACTATCTGTGCAAAAAGTTGAATTTTGGAGTGGATTAGAGTAATAAAAAAAAATAAAATGCCTCTTTTTTGATTAGTGGAAGCTGAGTTTTTATGTTTTTCTGCTGTGGGATCCTCATGAAGAATCAAAAAAGTCTGTGTGTCTGGCTTCAGGTTTTGCCAACACGCGCTGCATCTCCAAGCCCCTCTTAAACCTATCAGGAGCCTGAATGCGTATCTTGGCCTGGGCCCTCTGAAGTCAAACTATGTCTCCGTTTCCATCTGGGATTTCACCAGGAAGTGCTTGAAGTACCAAGCTGTAGGCTGATACCATGAGATTTGCAGACCTGAGAAATTCAGATAAGCCCATACAAGCTTTGAACCTCCAAGCCTTTTGAAGTTTGCCTGTCACGAAGTGTAACTCCACTGCTGTCTGCAGACAACACTGAAACATGAATGGAAACAGATCTCTGTTTTGAAAAGCTCCTGTGGGTGGTTTAAGGACAAACGAATAAATACAACTATATATGGAAATAGAATGTCTTTCAGAGAAGCACTCTGTCTCTTTGCACACTTGAGAATTTCCCTGCATTCATGACAACAACAGAAGCTCATAAAATGAGTTGGTTTCCTGCTCACCCCTGCATTTTCATTGCGGTTGATCTGACACGGTGATGTGTTCTTTAAACATTGATTTCTCTATTTACACAGTCAAGATGTTGTTGTTTACCATTTTTCCATTAAACTGGACAAGGGTGTATATTTAAGGGAAAATCCAGCAGTAGCCAAAAGTTGCTGAAGTAGAAAGGAGAGTGAATAATCAACAGGACTCACTGTAGAGCAGATCCTGCACCCAACCCATGAGCCTATGCATATTTTTCCAAAGTCTGTCAGCTCTGACTGCTGTGTGAAAAGGCATAGAGTATCATGAGACCTGCTATTCATAGATTTTAAAAATGACAAATAGCAGATAATTTGGGAAAGTATACAAAGTATACAAAGATGGGGAAAGTTTAGGGTGATACTTCCTCCTGCAAACCTTCCCAGACACTAACACTTTTTGAAAAAAGACTAAGCTAAATGTTACATAGACATTACATAGACATTTTTAAGGCTTCTTCATTAGACTTTCTTCATTAATTGTCTGTTCAAAAGCCTATTTCTATGAGCCAAAATCATATGGCAATTAATTCTGCAAAGTCTCAAATCATCTACAATTATACATCATCTACAACTAGATATTTTCTGTGTTAAAAGAGTGGTTTATCTTTTTTTATAAGATTTTTGTTTAAAAATTTTGTTTGCTGCCTTTTTTGTTATGAGAAACACTGAGTGATTATTATGTCTTTTCTATGCCACCTCTCCTGTGAAGACAGGCTGAGAGAGTTGGGGTTGTTCAGCCTGGAGAAGAGAAGGCTCCAGGGAGACCTTAGAGCCCCTTCCAGTCTCTAAAGGGGCTCCAGGAGAGATGGGAGGGATTCTTGATCAGGGAGTGGAATGATAAGATGATGGGGAATGGTTTTAAACAGGAAGAGGGGAGATCTTAGGAAGAAATTCTTTGTTATGAGGGTGGTGAGGCACTGGAACAGATTGCTCAGAGAAATTGTGGCTGCCCCATCCCTGGAGGGGTTCAAGGCCAGGCTGGATGGGGCTTGGAGCAACCTGGTCTTGTGGGAGGTGTCCTTGTCCATGGCAGAGGGGTTGGAACTGGATGATCTTTAAGGTCCCTTCCAACCCAAACCATTCTATGATTCTATGTATGTCACTATTTTACTGACCCAAGACTGAAGGAAGGTTTCAGGTAGACCTAAATAGCAACCTTCCCACATTCAAGAGGAGGTCATCAAGAAGACAGAGCCAGCTCTTCACAACAGGAGGACAATAAGCGATGGCCATATGTTGAAACAAGTAATTGTTGGACAGGATATAAAGAAAAGCTTTTATACCATGAGGACAGTGAAGCAGTATAAGAGCGCACCCAGAGAGGCTGTGCAGGTTCCATCTTTGGAGGTTTTTCAAGATGTAACTGGATAAACCCCAGAGGTCACCCTATTTGAATAAGTGGTTGGACTAGAGACCTCCTGAGGTCTATTTCAAATTGAATCTTCCTATGATACTGTGCCATATCTCCTGTTAGTTTTCTCTTTTCCAAAGAGAAAAGTCCTTCCTCATACAGAAACCATTCGTTACCTTTCATAACTTTTGTTGCAATTCTACATTTTACTGTGTCCTTTTTGATACAGGGCAACCAGACCTGCATATGCTTCTCAGGAGAGTGGGTGCTGAAGATTAATGAAGTGCATAGAGATTTTTACTGCAGTGTTCCTCAGTCCTTCAGTAGTATTTTTGTCCTGGTCCATTTGCCTTTCTGACTGGACCTCACTACAGAGTTGGTATTTTCAGATGATTATATGCAATAATCCAATAGCTGTGAGTAGATGAAGACCTGATAAATGACCGCAACAAACTTAGAACCTATAATATTGCAGATACAATTAAATCTGGGTTTGCTTATGTGTATTTCTTTGCAGGTATTGGGCCTGGTTTCCATCTGTCATTTAATGTCTAATATTGTTAGGGCCTCTTTGCAGTACTTTTGGTCAGGGTAGTTTTGAACTAAGCTGAATGTTTTTTTCTATCATATGAAAGATTCATTACAGAGCAAACAACAGTGCAAATTATATATTTGTTTCATATTATGCTTTTGTCTGTTTTCAAGGCACCTTAAAAATTATTAGACAACAAAAACTCACCAGCCAACATGTCGATCAATGGAGAATGAAGATACAAAGTTTTGTTTCCAATGCCCGTGCATTTCTTTTTTTAAATACTGCTTTCATTGTTATGGTTTTAGACCCAACTTGGCAGAGTTAAGGCCAATTTCTTTTTATTCCAGTTGGACATGGCTTCCATTTCTGTGGGATGTCTGTTGTATTAGCCTCCTTTACTCTGATGTTACTCCTTTAACCTTGATGTTTTTATATTGTTCCTCTCAAGGTTATTTAGTTTGATAGAATGTTTATTCAAAGCTCTGTTGTCATATCACAGAATGACAGAATCACAGAATGATATGGGGTTTGAAGGGACCTTTCCAACCCCCTGCCAGAGCAGGGTCACCCAGACCAGCTTGCACAGGAACTCACCACCTCTCTGGGCAGCCTGTTCCAGGGCTCTGCCACCCTCAAAGTGAAGAAGTTCCTCCTCATGTTTAGGTGGAACTTCTTATGTTCAAGTTTGTGCCTGTTTCCTCTTGTCCTGTCACTGGGCACCACTGAAAACAGACTAGCCCCATCCTCCTGACACCCACCCTTTAGGTATTTACAGGTGTTGATTATATGTCTCCATACCTTTTAGCTATTCCAAATAAATGTCCATTAATAAAGTTTCTAGTGCAGTTCAATGATTACATTAGACCAAGTCACATATATCTCAGGATGAACTCAAAAATTGCTTCTCCTTTTGTGTATTCCCTAATTTGTTGCTCATAGAAGAAATTGTTTATGGCATCTAAACCCACAGCCTTTGTGTGAGGTTTTCATGACATCTACTTAACCCACCCACCAGACTGAATTCTTCCTTCAGTTTCCACAGCGTCTCCACTGCTGTGGCTCTGTGGCTGGTTGTATTTACTTATTAGGGAAGTCGTGATGGGTTGTGAAGGGAAGGGTTGCAAGACTTAAGCTACTGGGGAAATATGGCTGCTTTTCTGAAGGAAGATTTGACCATGTCAGGAGGGCTTGCATCATTTTGATCCCTCAGTGGTTCCTGATGCCCTATTAATGTGGCATTTCTTCATTAAAGGCTTGTGTTTAAGACTCGTAATATAATACAGTGAACAATCTGTAAACACTTTATTTCTGCATTATCATTGATTTTATTGTTTTAATAAGCGTGGGGTTGACATTTGGGTTTGGTTTTTTTCCTGACTGGAGCACTGAAACCATTCAGCTGTTTTCAGAGCCCAGAATGTTGACACCAGAATGTAAGCCCCAGAGCCAGAAGACTTCAAGAGAAAAACACTAATCAGTAGGGAAAGGGAAAATGGCTTTTTAAATTTCATTTACATAAATTACAGCTTTGCTCAGAAAAAGGTTTTTTTTCCAGTGTTTTCAGTTATGTTTTTTGCAACGTGTTTGCATTCTGGCTGTGGAAACACAGTGTCATTACTCAGTGTGCAGGTACAGATGTTCACAGAAAGGGGAAAAAAGTTGCAAGAGGGAGATCCTCAGGCGCTTGGTGCATTCATAGTACTAAAATGCAAAAAGTAACTACCACATTGTCCTGGACTGTAAAAACCGTCCAGATGAGAAGATGAAAAGAATGACCATAGCCAGATGGAGCTGAATGTCTTTCATTCCAAACCACAAGAAAAAATAAAAAACAATCCACCTACCAAGGGAAGTTTCTTCAAGCTGAGGCCTTAAATAAGTCTTGCAAAATGATGCGAATTTTGTTAGATCAGAGAGAGCCTGCAAAGCCATGAGGGCCTAAATCTATGGACTAGGCATTACACATTAGATGGCTTTTATGAAAATTCTTTCTAGCCATTTTTATGGAGACCTTACTGAAGAAGAGTAACCCAACAAGAGACCAGTGAAAGGGGAAGGTCATCTGGTTCCTATTAGTGACTGAGGCCACCTTTGTGCTGAACTCTGAAGAACTTAAGGCAAAAAAGTAAACTCACAAGTTTCAGAATTTGGTAGATTCAGGCCTGTCCAGCAGTTGGCTGCACTGAACGTTAAGTCAGCACCTGAGAGGTATTTTCATACTTCCTGGAAAGAGACTTAATGGGTATTGGTCCCTGTGTGACAAAAGGGACTTTACCTAAGTTATTTTTACTCCAACATTTGGCCCTGGGCTGGGCTGGAAGTGGTTTAGGGTAGTGACTGAAAGGGTTAGAGAGGGAAGAGCACCATTGTAGATGGCAGTGGAGGAAAAATAACAGGAAAGTAAGCAAGTAATAGAAAAAATAATTTCTATTGAAAGACCATAAAGCATGAAAATATTCCTGTGCTAGGAATGAATGAGATGTATTTCTTGTGAAAGGGAGAAGGCAGTTGACAGAGACACCTGCATGTGGTTGGCTGGTCCTGAAAGAGAAACCTGCTTGTTTCCTATAGTGTCAGCTCCCTTTTCAAGCTAAACTTATCGTTATTATTATTATCATTATTAACAGTTCGAAAGGCAGAGATGGAGGGTTATCATGAGACGACTATTGCACATCTGGTAACCACAGGTCATGAGGGAACACCCGCCAGGCAAGTGTGCTGGCACTGGTGCTATAAAGACTGTGAGCAGTTACTCTATACATTTACATACACACTCTTGTGCTAGGGTCAATCTTCCCCCACACTGTACCCTTTTGAAATATTCACTTACTGTCTGTGTTGTGTAAGGACGTGTGTGTCAGCAACCTAAAATAGGTTTAGCATTTGTTCTAATTATTGCAAACCATCTTGGAAGCTTGCTGCTGATGTATTTTATTTCATTTGGCTAATGTGTATAACTGAACTGCTAGTTCAGGCATTTTATTTTGGGTTTGTTGTTGGTGGTTTTTTTTTTTATTTTGTCTTTTTGCTTTATCTAGAAAGCTAATCATAACAGGACACATTTTCCTGCTATTTTCATTTGCATGTCTTTTCCTCCTCCAAATTTAGTGTGGTTGCACACGTGATTCTGTGGGCCCATCAATGATGCTGTAAATATAAACATTTTGATTAAGACTGGTCTATTTTAACCAAGTCTGTCCATCAGACACTTCTGTCTTCTGTGGTCGTTTGGGAAGTTAAACAATTCATCCAGTTGCTACATTAAACATCTCTGAGCCCAGATCTCACTTTGAAGTCAATGGCATGACGCCTATTGTTTGGTGGGAGCAGGATCCAGCAGGCTTACTTTCTGCAGAAGAACACAGTCAATTTAATATTTTTAGTTTCACGGTGGCAGACATCTTGATTGGTCACATTCCCATATACTTCATACCAGATAATGTCCTAATTACAGGACAGTTGAGAAGTGAATTTCAGTGATGTTGCAATATGGAGGACGGTGGGTCAGACAGCTAATTTGTCAGCTGCAATGTGTTCAGCAGTTTATAAGAGGTCTGCTTACAGACACTTGACCTCATGTGCACAGTAAACATCAGGCTAGATTTAATGTAGGAGGTAGGCACAAAGAAGAGGAATCCAGCGTGCTAAAGTGTATAATGTAGCTGTCTAAGGCTAGCCGTATTTGTGTGGGAGCCTGCCCTTTTATGTGGCTCCGCGTTGTAAAGAAGTACTTGTAGGCACTTAATATCTGCTGCTGAATCCTTGTCCTGAATTTAAGTATACATAACGGCTTTCCAAAAGGATCAAGCTCTACTGAAAGATATCTGGAATGTCTCTTTTTGTCATATAAAGCTCTAACCTGGCTCTAACCTGGTGTTCACAGTTTTGTCCACTGACACCCTGGTATGTTCCTAAATGACAGCAGATGCTGATGGTGCTGGGCACACAGTCCTGCTCCCCATCACCCTCCCTCTGGTGTTGGACACTCAGTCCCACTTCCTGCCACCCTATGTCTGATGTTGGGCACCCAGTCCTGCTCCTTGTCACCCTCTCTCTAGCATGATGAATGTAGAACTGGTGCATGCACAATGGCTCATCTCCCAAGTGGGGACACGTCCCCTCCCACGCCACACTGGTGCATTGTTTATAGCCTTGAATGTTTACAGTCTTGTGGTTAAAGCCTTTCCTGGGAGATGTGGGTTTTGCTTGAATGCGTGAGAGGACGATATTGCGCTTTGGCTTCCTAATTGCCACTTGTCTATTGTGTGAAAAAGGGAAGGGGAGAGGAAATCCCTGTGGACGGTTTTAGAAAGGCAGCACATATACAGAGGTCCTGAGAGTGCTTCCAGAACAGCTTTCAGGTGACAGTGGCAGAGGCACTGGGGAGAACACAGTCTAGCCATTGAGTCCTTTTAGGATGCCAGAGTGCTGCCTGCCACTCAGCTTCTCAGATGCTTCAGGGTCACAGTATGGTGTTTGTGAAGTTAAGGTAGATGAGGTAGCACTTGATTTAACAGGTTCAAGGTGCAGTTTTGGTTTTTGGTAATCAATTGCTGATATTTCTGATGCTTGGGATAATTTTTTTTTTTATTTTTGCATCTAGCTCCCAGTACTAGTTGAAGCAGGGAATGTTGGAAAGGGAAATGGATGCATTTTAACACCTGGAGGTGAGTGGGTCAGTCTTGGCTGAAATGAGGACTCTTTTGGATGTCTCACCTCCTTTGCGTTTCCCTTGTGTGCTCCTGAGATTCTACCAGCGTAACTCTTCCCAAGAGGTTTAGCAATGTGAAGAGGGAAAGATTTTGGGCATCTTGCTGATGTGACATTGCAATAAACCATTTTCTTCCCTTCTGGTCACCAATGTGCAGTGTCAGATCAAGAAGCCTGATAAAGCTCATCAACTTTCCATTCCGCCCACTTTTGTTGAAGCTGGGAACTGCTGTTCTAGAGCTTTGTTCATCATATAATTTGAGGAACTGCACAAAGGAAAACTTCACAAAGACACAGGCTTTCCAGACCTGCCTTATAATATGGGTTTTCCTCTGTTGTGACTTCAAACTCTACGTCCTGTATAAAAAGCACAGAAGAGATAATTTTTTCCATGTTTTTCTTGTTTGGCTCCTATCTGTTCTTCCCAGGCTGCAGCTCTGAGAACTTATGCATTCTCCGTGCCACAGCAGGAGAGAGGGAGAGAAGGCTCCCTCATTCCTATTTTAATATTTAAAATCTAGCATCCCTATACATCCACCTTATGTGTTTTACTCCATTGGTATAGTCCAGTTCAACTGTGCTAGGAGACATTGAAAAAGAGGGTTTCTGTAAGCAGTAAAACTTTCCATAGGCCTTCAAGGCCTCCTGTAACTTCAGTAAACAGTTTCTTACTACTGATTCACTGTGGTTCTTGTTTTTTAACTCTCTTTCGTCATAAACACTTCTCTGAGGGACAGAAAGTCCCAAGTGTATTCTTTCTTTTAAGTGCTGCATTAGAGAACCTTGGTGGTTCTTTTGCTCTTCTGGCATCAGGATTTTTGGCCCAAGAGAGAAGTTCATGTCATGAACTTGTGGTCCATGGTATTTTAATCCTTATTACCATTTCTTGCTTCCCTAAGAAGCTAAGATAATTCAGTGTATTAAATAAACTGGGACTGGGTGGAGTAAGCAGGAACATCTGCGTGTCTTATGTTATGACTCCCCTAGCAGTCATCTATAGTGCTGTATAGTTCCAGAAAGTCTCTCAACCATATAGATGGTGGTGTTCCAACAGCCTGGAACCGCTGGCTACAGCTGATGTTTCAGCAAGTCATTTTATCTGCAGCTGCTTTCATCTGTTGCTGGCTTCAGGGAGGAATATCAAATGTCCTTAGATTTTGTATGCTGACAGAGGGACAGAATCCCAAATGAGAAAAAACTAAAGCCTCCCCCCCAAAAAAAACAGAAAACAAAAAAAGAAAGGGAAGGAAAACTAAGAGAACACTGAGACTGTGCAGATGCAAAGAAGAAGTTTTAGAAGAGGTCAGTGATGCATTTTAAGTACATGGTAGGATTCATTGCACAGAATTAGATTTACATTAGCAGGGCGATCTCCTTGAATTTAGTCACTACGGAACAATCCACTATTGTTAAGGATGGATTTAAACAATTATGCAATCCCAGTAAATGTTCCTAATTCTTAGAGATAAATCCATAGTGATATTGTGGATGAACAAAACACAAATAAGTATTTAAAGCAGAATTGTGTCATCGCCTTTCCTTGGAACTATGATCATTTATTTTAATAACCAACTTAAAGTTGATTGCTTTTTGTGTGTGCGTAATTTCACTTTCTGTGCCGTGAAAATACCCTACCTCACAAGAGGAAATAGCTCACAAGTTCCAGCAACCACAATAGCAGCTGTCAATTTGCTCCATTTATGGTTATTTTGTTGCTAGATGTATCTGATCAGATAGGAAGCCTCTAACTCTACATTCCTGTTTTATTTGTAAAACCGAACATAATAATAAAAGGCATTAGAACGAGGGTTTTCAGGTTAAATTGTACATCAGTATCATTTAGCCACCATTTCCTCTACTGCAGTTCTTACCCTGCTCCTTTTGCCACCCTGGCTCAGTCCAGGGAACGGCATTTCCCCTACATGTTTTCCCTCTGCTTTTTCATTCTCTCAGATCCACCTTAAGTGAATAATATTAAATTCTGAACTGAGCTTTTTAAAAAAAAATATTGATAATTTGTAAATGAAGACTGAAGTAGTTGGTTTTAAATTAAGACCTTTGGGGATTCATCAAGAAAAAGGAATACATGGCTTTAATTGATTTGTGGGACAAGGTGATGTGTATGTTCCACTGCATTTTTACTGGCAATGAGCTTTATTCCTCCATGCAGCATTTTGAGCATAAAGGAGAGAAAAGAGAGAACATTCCGTATTTCTACTTATTGTCAGGTTGACAAGCAGCTGTGAAGCTGCACGGGCGATTCAAGAGAAATGCCTTTTACTCAGAAATGTTGAATGCTGATAAGGATCAGAAATTCTGCTAAGAAAAAAGAATCCCTACAGCAACAAGCCCTAAAGCCAGACTTGAGACTTACAAAGAGATTTAGATTTAGAAACTGATATAATTCTGTGTGCTGGGGATGGGGATGAGGTAAATCTTTCCTTTTTTCCCCATTCCCAGTAGTATCCCTGACCACATGAAGTCCAGTGGACTGAAATTTGTCCTCTGTGTTAGAAGAATCACAATTAGAAATCATGCTGTATTAGTAAAGTCACTACAGCTGTGAAGAATTGAGGAAATCAGGCTGCTTGATCCACTCTTTAGTTGTCAGGCAAATTTTGGTAAGAAGGAATATTGCATGTTAAATCAACTGAAATTAAAAAATAGAAGAAAAAAAAAAGAAAAGGAAAAAATGGTATTCTCCCTCCATGTAAACTTTACTTCATAATTAAAGGCATTTTCTGCAAGTGAATTTTCCTTGCTAGAGTTGATAACTTGCTAGAGAAAAATGAATTTGGTGTTGGTGCTATTGCTTATGATAAATGTGTCTGTATTCAGAACATGAATTTGTAGTTCATATTTCATAAGGGAAAAGCAGTAACTTATGCATTAGCACACAGCTGCTCTCCTGGTTTTTTCCTCATGTACTGGGGTTTGCCGCCCATGTTTCTTTGTGTATTTAATCATATTACAGTGCATATCTGGACATTAGCTCCAGACGTCATTTCTTAATTTTTGCTTATGTTACTGTGCAGCCAAACTGATATGTGAATAAGATGCTTGAATTGTTGTAAAAATCTGAACCCTAGCTGAATGCAAAAGCCACGGTTTTCCTCCTAAATGCAGGAGATGACTTTGTCTCAAAGGGTGACGGCTGTATCCATTAACTTTATGAAAGGTTTCCTAGAGACAACATGAAGCTACAACATAAGTCATGCATTTGCCCTGTAATACTCTGGTTCAAAGTGCAAATAAATAGATTGGGGTGTGGTATTCTTGCTGTTCATAGCAACCTTTTTAATCACTACCTCTGGCTTTGCACTAGACAAGCTGCCTGACAAAGCCCAGTTATTGGTCTTTTCCATTCCACGCTGAAATAACCCCATAGCCACAAAGAGCTGTTCTGACAGCTGGGTAGAGCTGGAGCACACTGGTAGTCCAGCCAGACTTTAGAGAGGGGAAATTCCCAGCAAGGCAATTAAGCTAAATCTGCCCCATGAACATGCCTACAACACCTCCAAAATTTTTCAGGTCCAAGAGAGAGAGCACACATCACTTTCACAAAATTAGGCTCTTAGTTCCCAGCGGTAATCGAAAAAGACCTTCTACCATCATTTTGATATCAATGGATTTTTTTCTTAGCCAGACTAACTTCAACTCTTAAGTAAGTTCAGTTTTCAGTTCTTCCATGACACCCGCTTCCTTAGGAAGCAGTGCTCTGCTCTGATCTCTCCTTCACCAGGTTCTCCTCTATTCCATGAGTCCTATTTGACAACTGTGAGGAAAAGCTGGGGAAACTACTACATGGAGCACTACTTTAAGTACGTAATACTGAACCTGGGAGAGCATGGAACAATGTTATTCTTTTCCTCATTCAAACAATAGACAAAGATTGCAGCGATGGGTTCATACTTGTGGCTTCACATGATGCCTCAGCCTGGGGAACCCATGGATGTACAGCTTTTGAACAGCAGTTGAGACTAAGGCATCTTCACTGGCTAGTACACTGGTTGCTGTGCTTTCTCCCCAGACTCCTTGTGTCATGACAATAGGTGAAGAGTGTGCTCCATGCCTGTGTGTTTATCACTGAGAGATATCAGTAGGTATGTGTACAGTGGGCCCATGCCAAACAGATGAGTACCTCAAGAAACTCATTTTTCTGTAAGTTGTCTTCAGGAGGGTAGGATTTGTCCCAGTTGCATTCTTCTCAGCGGGAAAGTCAAGCACTTTAAAAACATATTGACCAAGTTAGTCACACATGAAAGGACTTTGGAGTCAGAAGGAAGAAGAAAGGCACTTATAATTATAAATTATAAATCAAAGGGACTCCACAAACTTCAGAGCAAAACAAAACTGGAGAAAAAGCCAAGATGAGAGAGGCTCCACATTGTGGAGAAACTGAGCCCAGAAAAAGGACACTGAGAGGATCCTAATCCTCAAAAAAATCCTAATTGCTCAAAATTGGTCAGGAGAGGATGATGAGGAAAGGACACAAGTGTTTCTTGTTTTGCCCATGCCTATGAATATCTTAATCTACTGGTCTGAAGAAAATTCTGCTCTTTTATTGTACTTGGAAGTGTATGAAATTTCTATTTGTAAGCCCTGATTATGTACTTTCTGAAAAACAAATTTTAAATTAAAACCCCAACAAGACAGGAGGTATGAAAAAAATATGCATAAACTGATGGGCAGCTTCAACACAGGATTATAGTACGAAAATATTCACTCCAAAAAAATCCATCTCCAGAGGCAGTGTCAGGATTATCAGAAAAAAAAATGCAATAATCCAGTTTGTGATGTTCAAGAAAAAGAGCCTATTGAATGAAGTAGCCAAATGATCTTAACTAATCTGTGCTACACAAGAATCACAATGATTTTTGCTTGTGTGCATGGAGGCTCATTTTCACTACCTGATGAAAATTCTTAAATGCATAGAGAGGTGGACTTACAGAAAGATATATATGAAATAATACAAAGTTTGACATGTCATAGGACAAAAGGGATTATTTTACTGTTTTTTATTTTATTTGGATGTCAGTTAATTTCCCCTTGCCCTTCTCCCTGTTTGTCAAGCTTTTAATCAGTGAATTGCTCTTCCTTAGCTATTTGCCTGAAAAACTTTCCAGTAGATGACATCCTGCAAGATTTGGAAGAAAACTCTGGAGGTCCCTGAACTAGGTTTAGTTCTGTTCTAGTTATTTTTTGCTCATATCCATCTTTCTTTGTGTTGCTCTCACTTAGCACTGTAACTGTTCCAAGTCAGTTTAACAAAGCAAAGCTCCATTTAGCACATACACAATGAAGGCACATTTGTATCCTTTCAGTTTTTTCCAGAAAGTTGATGCCACTTGATGGTGGTTGAGTATAATAATATCTGTCTCTGGGTGGATTTAACATCAAAATGTGTAAAGTAGTGTGAACATCTGATTAACATATGGAAATATTTTTTAAATAAGGCTTTCTTTTCAAGTGCTGAAAGTTTGACAGTCTTTTATACTGTTTTATGGTGCTGCGGTAGCAATTCCATGGTTATAGCTATAATCTCCTTTCACATTTGATTTTGAAAACCCAAACCCTTCTGTATCTCAGTTTTGAGAAACAGAAGTATTGAGTATGACATTTTTCATGTGTGGTCTTCAACAAGAGACAGAATGTACTTATGGGAAATAACCAGATGACATACAGAAAAATGTGAAAGTTTGCATAACCAACAATTTCTTCTTTTGAAAAAGCTTCCAAACCTATCACAATGAACACAGACACCACTGTAAATGTATGTATAGAACACTGGATCATATAGCAAGGTAGTGTGGCACTATAAAGAAAAATGTGGGAAAAGGTCATACTCTAACTATAAACAGTGAAGTTTTATGATTATATTTACCAAAACTTTAACGCAGAATATCCAGAAAATCAAGCTTTAATTTTTAGAACTTTTAATAAAAATGTTGGTGTTTTCAGCCATACATTGTTGCTTCAAGTGAGCAGGATGGGTTATAAAACTTTGTTTGCTTTTCCCCAGCTGAGTTCAAAGCTGAGGCAGGACTAAATTATATCAGACTATTCTCCTTGAGATGGTCAATTTGATCTGTGCTTGGATGGATCTGAAATATTTTCAGCAGCTGACTCGCTGAATTGTGATGTCTAGATGCAAAAATGAACAGATAGAAAAAAAATGCATTAAAGATATGATAGAAAAAACTATGGAAAGGAATCAAGTATAGAAAGGAAAACTGCCATACAATAAAATACTGTATAGGAAGGAATTGAAATATGCTTCTAGCAAGTCCTCTTTTGTGACAGCTAGATATCCTATTTCTTCTATGGCTGTTAAGTAACCCTTCAGTTTTCCTGAGTTTCTTTTCCACGGCAGAACTTCTGGAACCAGAAGTCAGCTACAAATTAAGTGCAGGAATAGCAGTTTTTCTTTTATCGGCTGCCTAACTGGTGGAATTGAGAAAGTCGTGCAATTCACCGATTTTACATACTGCTTGCTGTCTGGAACATCTCTGGCTCTGGCTCCATAACAATTTTGTCTGTGGAGGAGGAGCTCGAGTGTCTCCTGTGTGCAGTCAGTGGTGTGTTTGTCTGTTGTGTGAACAAATTCTGCCACTTTGTGCCTGACCTCTTTCCTGTAAGCGGCAGGAGTGTTGTAACTGCCCCTGAGAATACACATGCCCAGAGGTCAATGTTGATGTCAACACCCACTAGGACATCTGAGATTCCTGTGAAATACGAGTTTGTGGAACTAGGTCTCATACCCAAGAAAATCTTCAGTAGTCAACTATTGCATTGGACATAACATCAAAAACAAACAAAAAAAACCCAAACAAAAAAACATGTTATCTTTTTATGTTAAGACAAAAGTTAAGAACATGTGCTCTTCTTTCATCTACACTATAAATCATTCTTTCTTCCAGTGCCATATACACTGTTAAGAAACTTTTTTGAGTAAATTTTGAACAACATTTTTGGCAAAAAATAAGGACAGTATTAAGGACTGCGTTTTTAACTTTTTGAAGGCTGCTTGAAAAGAAAGTCCTTTCAGATGACTTGAAAAATGTTTTTAATAATATTCCGTATTCAATATTTAAGAAGTGTTCTAAGTAAATATATTAAATTGTAATTTGCAAAATGGAAGAGCACATGAGGCAATCCCAAAGGCCACGAGGACATCTCTGTCATTCCAGAGAACCCATGAACACAGTTTACACAAACCTATGCTAAGTGCCTCTAACAAGCTACAACTTCTGATGGGGCTTGGAAATTCCAGAGACACAATATCAAGTAAATTAACCATAATGATGTTCAGGGAATGTTTGTTTCACACACAGCTGCTGGGTCCACATGCATCAACAGAAATTTACATTTTTTTCAAAAAAAGTCACAGAAACAGTGATTATGTGTTTCTTCCACTCTGTACAAAAATCTCAGAACTCCAGTGCAGTCATCCTGTTTGAAATGGCTCTCACTGTGTTCCCAACTTTCCAAGTGTGCGTGGGCCCTGCATTTAGGTAGTTTGTGGCAAATTTTCTTTTCCCATGACCTTGTTTTAAGAGCAAACGAGAACAAACAACTGAGGTTACTTCAGATTGAGATATTTTTTATTTCTTTTTGGTTTTTTTTTTTCTGAAGGCTGGGGTACAGAGCCCTGAGTGTGTCCCACCTGGGACTGTTACAGGGAAGAAGTACCTCCAGGGGGTTCTGAATCAAAACCACAGGGATTCACACCACAGCAGTGAACGTTTTAAATAAGCATTTTGCATTAGTCACCTACCATACCACAAAAACCTTCCACTTGAGATAATATAAAAACCAGAAACAAAAGCAACAAGGAAAGCACATTAATGGAGACACAGGCTGAGAACAATGTTTTTGTTATTACAGAACTGGAGGTAGATTTGGATAACAATTTCCTGACCAGCCACTCGTGCTGTCAGACAGCTAACTAATTATTAGAGTAGAATAGAGAAGTAGGGATAGGGTGGCTGAGCATCATGCCAAAATACCTAGGAAGACACAGGGTCAGGTTGTTAATTGGAATGGGGCATAACTCACCAAGATTAAAAACACTACAGTAGTAAATGAAATATCCTGATGAAAACAGACATTCTGTGCTTCAAATCTCTATTTCAAGTAAAGTGAAATGTATGTTTGTAGAATAAAACACACTGTGTTGTTTACACACAGTTAGAGAATCACAGAATCACAGAATGATCTGGGGGTGGAAGAGACCTCTGGAGACCATCCAGTCCAACCCCCTGCCAGAGCAGGTCCACCCAGAGCAGGTCCCACAGGAACGTGTCCAGGCGGGTTTGAATGTCTCCAGAGATGGAGACTCCACCACCTCCCTGGGCAGCCTCTGCCCGGGCTCTGCCACCCTCACAGGAAAGAAGTTCCTCCTCATGTTTAGGTGGGACTTCTTATGTTCCAGTTTGTGCCCATTCCCTCTTGTCCTGTCACTGGGCACCACTGAAGAAAGACTCACTCCATCAATTACTCTAGCACCAAAACTATAAGCATTTTTTAACAACTCTATAGGTACGTATCCTGGTAATTAATGTCTGTTTTCTTGTTTGCATTTTCTTTTTTTCTACATTTGTAAAAAAGGATTAAACTGTTAAATATCAGGGATGACTCTATAAGACCCCTTATACGTTAAAGGGTATTTAACAGTTAAACTCCCTCAGTACACAATGATACCCTGCTTGTTTTAGAGATCTTTCTTAGGATGGAATGAATTGCGCTCTGGAAGAACCTACATCTCTTCAGATTGGCTGAGGGGCCCAGATTGCTTTTTAGGACTATACAAATAAATTTTAAAGAGCTAAAATGCACTTCATTCTGGATAAATCAATACTTGTTCTGTTCCAAGGTAACAGATGTAATCTCCAAATCTATAATGAACTCCACATAGGTGGAACACATGGCAGACTACTTCCACTCAGGATATTTTTGTGAGTTTAATGGCATATTGGGGTTTTTTCAGCTAAACTTCAAGGAATCTGTTCTAACTTTTCTCCTTTTCCCTATATTGTCTGTTACTGAATTGTAATGGCAAGAGTTAGGATTTTTCAGTGTGTGTTTTATAGTCCAGCAAAGATGGGGAGAGGGGGGCACCAGACTCTTTTGCTCATGGTTGACAGAACAAGGCAACTGCTCTTTCAGATTCTATGTGAAAGGATAAAAGATTATGTTGCTTCCTCCTGTCAGCAAACAAAGTATTAGAAGTTATAAGGGCTCATTTATATAATAGTAGGTGGTCAATGAACTGTTTCCGCACTATATGACTACTCTAAATGGGGTAATCTCTGCAACGGCAGCTTTTGTATCTTTGCAATATTTTCAGGGTGGTTGGCGAAAGATTCATGCAGCACAAAACCTAATGATGGGCCTAATTTCTGCTTCAGAAACAAAACAAACTTCATGCTATTTGAAAATTGCTAGCAAGACAACATTCATAAAGCTGAATTTGGCAGGGCTTGTTTTGTCTATTTATTTACCATGGAAACCGTATTAACCTAACAGGTCCTATGGCACTTCTTTAACAGTGATATAAAGTCTAATTTTTTGAAGAGATAAAAAAACCTGACCCATCATCCCTATTGTCTCTTCTGCTTTGTCTTTCTTCTTCTGGAATGGCCAACTGCAGCTGGTAGCACTATGTTCATTAGTTAGCTTCCCTCCTTGCAATTGTTCATCATATTTCCTACCTCATCACCTCTTATAAAATGACCAAAATATCCCCAAATGATTGTCCCTTGTGGGTGGATTTCAGGGCCTGCTGATTTTGGCACAGAGTGTTATGTTCTAGTTGTAATCCAGACCAGGAGGGATTAGAATGGAGTCACTCTTCAGCCTTCGGGCTTTTTCTCTAAATAGTGTTCTTCCTTTGCTCTAGCCCAGAGTTGTGTCACCTCTTCTCCAACCCCACCTACCTGTTTTACCTCCCAAAGACTAGAATGATCTTTTTTTTTCATCTGGTGTACCGCCACTTGTTTGAGGAATGCTAGGAATTGTGTTGCAAAAACCCAAAGATTTTCATAGCTTCTGTGTTCCGCTCGCTCTCAAACAGTCACCAGCGGGTTAAATACCAAAAGGAATCAGGTAGGGTTTCACACAGCCTGTGGGTAAGTGATAAGAAAGGCATGTTGTGACTCCATAGAGCCATAAATACTCCCGAGGCGTGCTGCAAAATGCTGGAAACCTCCCTTCTATTTGGCAAGCACAACTTCCATTCAGTTGTGTTCGTACACTAAATATTGAGAAACAGCTAAAATGAGGAATGTTCTCAACATCAGTTGCAACTTGTTTTGCTTAAACTTATTAATATTTAAACTGTCGCCTAAGAATTGCACATATATTAATGAGTGTAGCCCATTCATTGGTTTATGAATCCAAAATTCTCCAGGGAATGTCTCAAATCCATGCCAAGTTTTCATAATGTTATATTTGCATTTACGTGAAAACTATGTAAAATTACACATTCCCAGACATTTTCCTGTTAACTACCAAAGAGTCTTATTTATTTAGTCCTCTGTACAGTTTAACACACAATTGGTGAATTAATTTCTGATGCTAATGTTTGTGGAAGTAGGATGGAAAAAGCTGCAAAGCACTAGAAGGACATCCTATTTTTAGTCAAATCAAATATCTGCATTCTTTCAGTAGCACCCAAATCTGCTAATATACACTGGTACCCACTGTATAAATTCAGAATAAAAGAAAAAATTAACACCAACAAATAGATGTAATTTCAGAAGTGTGTGTATGTATATATACTTATGTGTTTGCACCTGCACACACACATGCATATACATATACATCATAAACATCTCTATAAACTTATACATACATATACAGACAGATAGACATATATGGCCCTGTTCCAGCTTATTAATATAAAAGCTGAACAAATACTAGTTATCATACAGTGTAATTCAGAGTGATATTTTTCTATTTTGATCTTGTTCATAAGTTCTCAGTCAGTTTTTCAAGAACACATCTAAGAAAAATGCATAATCCTCTGTGAAGGTCATAGATAACATTATTATGGTAACTAGTAGAATTATTTAATTTGATTTTCAAGCTTAAGTGTAGCTTTTTTAAAGCTAAAATCAAATTACACTGTAGAATTTCTGACATTTATTAATTAATTTGATTTTTAAAAGCTACTAATTAGGAGAAAAAATGCCGCGTTCATTATAACACAGAACATAATTTTAAAACTTTTGTCTTTTGTAGGTTTTGTAAGGTTCCCAAAGAAATTTACTCAAAAAATAGAGATCTAATCAGTTCAAGGCCTCTAGAGTAATTTGAAATGCCAGTAGAATACCATTGAAATATTTTTTTTACATGTACTCACTTTACACACATAAAAGGAGAAGCAAAATCAACATATTAACCTATCAAACTCAGATATGTTACTTGAATAAGCAATACCCCTTGCATCCCTAATTGCTTGTTCACACACTTAAAAATTGATAAGTATTTACCTTAATTTTGCCATAAAACTCCAAGGGAATTTTTTAAGTGAAAACCTCAATAAATTGCTATGTATGAAGAAACTAACATGTATTTACTGTCAAGGATAATTTGAATTTTTAAAAAATTTCCAACTTTCCAGAGCAAATTGTCTGCATTGCTTAACTGTTGTACTACAAAAGCAACTGTATATCAAATATTTCCTGTCTTTGTAGCAAGTCAAACTAACTACTTTATTTAAACTAAGCAGCTAATTTCTAGGAAGACTTTTGTGATTAATAGAAGTATCATTAAGTATCCAGAACTCCAAGTGTTCCACTTACTAGAGTAGAAAGAAATCATTAACATTGACGTTTGTTTTTTTCATGTTGGAACCCTGGGCTGAATATAACTTCAATAGCTTTGCACGCAGTGTCTGGACAGTCTGATTTGCTATGGATTTATCTATTGCGTCTTTAAGACCTGCCTGTTTATTTTGGGCACGCAACAGTTAATTGATTCGCAGGAGAAAAACTTTTCAGAATTATTTCAATACCAGCCTGCTCAGTTGTGCATTCTTGACTGAACTGAAGAGCTTACGTTTCTGACAATGTCCAGCATGAGCTTGAACGTTGGGGAACTTAGGTCACAGTCTGCAACCTCAGGGTCCTGAAGACACACTTTTATTCACTGTAATTAGTGTTACAGGTAATTGGAGGGATGGCAGCTTCCCTTATACTTGAAAATGAATTTTCTTCCCTCAAAAATACTTTTCTCCTAATAACGTATATAAGCTTTTTGTCTCCACAAATGAGCAGCAATATCAGACATAATCAGACAGAAAAGTGTCAAGTTGAGAGAGAATGTGCACTCACACTTCTTAAATTTAGCAATTTATGGCCTTAAGTTTGAAGTCCTAGAGGCCCAATAAGGCAACCCAGTAATCAAATTTATCAAGTGGTCTCCAGCTCCTCCACTGACACTGTATCCTGATTAAAATTTCAGCAGAGAGGTGTTCAGCACCCACTGACAAGTCTGTGAGTGGAAGGGCTGGGTCTGTGCAGATTGGGATCAAAAAAGGCACTTCCCCCAGATATCTCAAGAACGTCAATTTAGGAACAGATTTGGAGATAGGTGGAGTGCACTACACATGATCAACAAACAGCTTTGGTTTTTTAGTGTGATTTTCTAGGTCTGTGAATACTAGAAAAGCTAATACCCAATAGATCGCTCATTTATAACACCCAACAGTTCAGGGCAGAGGTATCTCATCTGGATTTAACTCCACAACGACAGGAGCTAGGAAATGTGATACAGGGACATTTCTTGGCTGGTTTCTGGCCATTTCTGACAACTGGCTGGTCAGAAGCCGAGCTTGCAGAGAAAGCAGTGATACTAAATGGAATTTCTTCTCAGAGTGACTGGAGAGACTGACCAAGATGTGAAGCTGGTCAGTGGATCACACAAAAATTTACCAAATGTTTATTATCTGTTCTCAGTTTGCTACACTTCCTCATAGCACAAACATGCCAGGCAATCAGGAAGATGACAGAAAATGGCAAATCAGCAATGTTGGCTCACTTTGACTGATAGGTTGGACCAAATTGCTCTCAAGAGAAAGGATGATCATAGCTTGAATGAGTGTCCATTGAAAGATCTGTGACTCTTATGTACCTGGGCA
The DNA here is from genome assembly GCA_013399435.1 of Arenaria interpres. NCBI lineage: Eukaryota > Metazoa > Chordata > Aves > Charadriiformes > Scolopacidae > Arenaria > Arenaria interpres. Next base: position 107,606 of record VXAK01002659.1, on the reverse strand, counting down.
CTAAAAATGGCTATGATTCTAAAATTTCCTCTATTTCCTCAAAAAATGCTGAAAATTCAAGTGAGAAGTGTCCCCTGTGAAGCATATCTCATGGGCTTAAAGGTCTAGACAGGAATTCAGGTTGTTCCCAGAGATGAAATTCTGACCTCACAGGTAACAAAGAAGAGTCAGCTCGTTTCAGAGGTTGAGGCAACTTCAACACTGACTCCTAAAGCACACGACAATGGACAAGAAACAACCAGTACAAACCATGGAGTTTGTAACATCCAGGTTGGATGCCTTCCAGACCTGGCTGGCATGGAAGCATGAAGCATTTGTTTGGTTATTCACTCAAGTGCAGGAAACTAAGGAGACTGGCAAATCTGTAACATTTCTCATGGTCATATCCATATTCCCAGCGGTAGGCCTGTGTGCATTATTTTGCAGCCATCGGTCAGTCGTTTTTTGAATGTATGGGAATGGTTAGTGGCCTCACAGGAGATGGCCTTGGTCATTTAGATCACAGAGGACTCCGTTTTGCAGGATTCTATTTATACCTCCAAAAGGTTCAACTAGCAAATAATCCATTCTTCTTCTCTATTCAACATTTATTTGAAATTATAGTAGAAAAGTCATTGTGGGCTGAAGTAGCAACAATATTGTAAAATCATTTGCCTGTTCAGCACATTGCATAAAGACCATATGGGTGAAAGGAAGTTTGGGACAATTCAGGTAATGTTGGTAGAAAGAATTACATATATTTACAAAGTTGCCTTCTGCATCATCCTGTAAGATGCACATTTGGATACCTTTCTGCTTTTTGAATGTTCAAATTGCCATGGATCCCAAAAGCATTGCTTTCCACACACATGTGTGTAAGAATTTCTTGCCTCCAGACTCAGTCTTAGACTTGCTGACCAACCACCATCCCAGGGTGAAACTGTAGTAATTATGTCTTCTTAGGTACGAAGTCTCTAAAAATACCTCAGCCAAACATTCCTTCTCAAGCTCCGTTGGTGAAAAGCACAAGAGCCAAGTTGCTTTCTAATGTTATCGAGTGTTTCCATGAAAAACATACAACCAAAGTCCCATGCTTTCAGTTTTTATTTTCCAAGACTTCCATGGGAATGGCTGAAGGAATCCTCTGATTCAATGCCACCCCCCCCAATTCAGGAAATTCCACCAAACAAACATTGGTGGAAATGTTCCACAAAAAAATTCCACAAAAAAACATTGAGGACATACAGTGTGCCGAGGAGTTTCTGGCAAATGGCTTGCAGAAAGATTTACATTGGTCACCTCACAGGAGTGTCAGGGAACAAAATGCCAACAAACAGCTCTTCTTCAGTCCAGCATTTTCACAAACACCCCATAACAAAGTTGATATCCATAACAAGGATGCAAAGTTTCATATAATTAATTGGTCAGGGAATCAGTCTACTTCTTAGATAAAGGAAATTAGTATTTTATAGGCAAGTGCTTAATTGCATATTTCAAACCACAGTTATAAGGTGACCTGTACCTAGGACTAGAACTGATCCCTTGCATTTATAAATTTTGAATGCGTTTTTGTGTGTATAAAAAAATAAATATAAATTTTATAAATAATAATTTTAATTATATGTTTTTCAATGCAAAGAATAAATACAATAGCCAGAGGTATAAAACTGTAATTTTCAAATCGTGTTTCAACAGATCACTTCTACTGGTCTAAATTACTCCAGGCTTACAACACAAAGACAGATACTGTCAGTTCTGCACTAGAAAGGTGCCTGATCATAGTTGATCTGCAGCACTGAAAAGCTGTGCTGAAATTCCCAACTGCTTCAAAAATCTACATTCTCCCCCCCCCATTTATTAAATGCTAATAATGTCATTTACGAGAAATTTTTGAGTTCATTGAACATCAAAATAAACATAGCTGTTTAGTTTTCATGTTTTTCTTCCATGCATTCTGAAATGCCTAAATCATATTTTTAAAATCATAATTCCTATCTGTTGATTGAGAATGATTTAGTACCATAATGAAATAATTATAAAGGGCTCCATAAGGACTACATATGGGTATTTACATCAAAAGGCATAATATGGAATTCATAATAGCATATAAAAATATATATATTAGATCAAATAGGCTCTTTTCCATGAAGCTTTTACTCTACCACTTACAGCGAATAGATAATATTGAAAGGCTCATTAAATGCTTGATCCTTGAGCATCAGAAAGAATATTCTAAGAAGAAGATAAAGGCATCGCACATTCCCACAACACAGCAGTACAAAATTGTTCCTCATAAAAAATGTGTAATGGTCATCAAACATAGGAATGCACTAGAATAAGGAAATATTTGTATTAATATCTGTTGTGGGTTTTTTTATACAATGGCTTCTGCTTCCATTTCAGCATAGGGAGATTACATGTAGCTTTATCTTGTTGTTGCATCCTCTCCAGCAGCGATGCAGTCTATGCGCCTGATTGTCCTCTACTTCCAGCAGCTTAAAACCAGCATAACACTGTTGCTTATTTTGATCATGCTACATTTATCGAACATCTCAAAAAAGTGGAATGCTTTCTTAAGTCTTTCTTTTTTTCTCATCAGTTTCACTTATTTCATGCCGTTGAAATTCTGGAAAGAGGTGAGGGGCGCCTGCCTTGCAGTTTTGACAACACTACAGTTGTGCGGTTGGAATAATTTTCATAACTGAAAGGGAGTATTTCCTGCTTTGGAATACTGCAAAATAATCTGCATGGAAGATGTAATAACCCCAGCGCTCATAAACACAGACCCCAAAGGCAAAAGGTGAAACAAATCATACCAATGTTTTCTTGACAAAGAGGAACACTACCCAGGTTGGAGAAGCACTGCCATAATTTCTAATTACAATCAGCTTACTTAGTGCAATTTCCAGGAACTACAATATTCTTTAAAAGCATTCTTTAATTGCAAGATGGTGACTGACATATGTAATTTTTCTTGGATGGTTTAGTGTTTAGGATCTTAAGATGGAGCTTAAAATACCTTCATGCAGTTCTTTGGTCTGCTACTGACTTTCAGTGCAATCTTGGGTAGGTGACTGAACCCGCATCTGTACTGGTTTCCCCTTGGTGGGCACTGGGGCCCTGCCAGGACATCCTACAGCTCCTGTCTGCACCAACCCTCAGATTCCTTCCTGGGGAACCCAAGGTGTTCAGAGAATCAGCACACACTGGTGTCCCCCAGCGTAAAGTTGGGATAAAGGCAGAGCATGCCTCAGACTGGAGGCTTCAGAAACAACCCTGGATTCTTATGTCTGGCCATAAGTGCCATAGTCCAGCAACAGCATGTCAAGTTCAAAGCCAGGAGCTCTAGTAAATTTGCACAGTAATGCGGTGTTTTCTTCTGCTTGAATGGCTTGAAAAGTCAAGAGAATGATGGATCCCCTTTGTGTCGCTTCCTCCTGTTTTTTAGCAAAGCCGCACCTCTATATTCAGCTCGCTACCACTTACCAATCTTCTGTCTGGTTCCAAACTTGTTTTCCAACTCTGCAACAAGGCAGCAAGGAAAGAATATTCTTTTTCAGCACAGCTCTGAGGCAGTTATAGCAGAACTGCACACTGTTCACTGAATAAAGTAGAAGTGGGCAAAACTAAATACAAAAAATCATACGTGATTATATAGGTAGTACCTATACTATAAGATAAACCTAATTCAGGATGCAGGGGATAGTAATTCTGGTATTTCTTAGCTCTAAGTGATCAATTTTGCCATTCAGCATTGTTTTTGCTGCAAGTGCTATTTCTTTGTACTGTGGCAGCAACCTGAGTTGTCAGGAACTGCACTTACTGTGCCTTATACAAACCTAAACATAGACTGAGGGGGCCAGAGCTCTCATACCTAAGGAGAAGCAACAGACTACAAAAACATTTGTAGGAAGACCACTATAAAATAAGAAAGGAGGGGCACTCATATTAGCTCTCAAAAGGGTTTGTGGGACTTGTGGCAGTGGTAAACTTTAAAGAGAGATTTAGTATTGAGAGTTCACTCTGCTCAGAAGATGTGGAATGGATCAAAGGGCAAACATTGAAGGGATCTTTTATCTGATAAGTAGTGAAAGCTAGATCATAAGCAGAAAAGAATCTAAATTAAAGAGTTAAAATTACGACTAATTTAAAAAAAAAAAAAAAAAGAGGTATCACGTCAGAGGTAAACTATGCATTAAAGGAGAAGACAAATGGTTTGTTATTGATATATTACAGCATGAGACATCCTGGGTCACTGGAGCAGTCTCCTTGTCACATGACTGTCATATAATGCAGGGAAAATACCTATAAATAAATCTAGATGATAGGCACTCAGATTTAATTTTCTTTTGTTCCCTTCTTCCTATTGCAAGGCTGTTTCATGACCCAATTGCTCTGTGCACAGTACGTATTTGGTGCTGCCAACGATTAAATGATCAGTTCCTAAAATGGCACAGGTAGTCTCAGCCAATAATTACTGCCATGATAATGAAACTGGTGGTGCCCTTGGGGGTGACTGAGATGGTACTGTCTACTTCTAGTATTCTGAGGTCCCTTGAGAAATACTGTGTAATCAGACATTGAGGAGTATTGATCTAAACTGAGTGAGCCAGGCTCCTCCTGCCTTTGCTCAAGAAGTTCTGTGTTCAGTGTTCCTCACATCTTTTCAGGAATTTTTCCCAGAATTGATTTGCTTGAATACAAATGATCAGACTTACTGCCTTCTGTGTTGTATAGCAGCGCTACTGCTCCTATACCCATTAAAACTGCTGTGAATATCCATCAATGAATAGCCATCAATATGACCTTATTTTTAGCAGGAATATATCTTCTACTGAATTCTGGATTGCATTTGCTGCACCAAAGAAGCGGCTCATGTTTCTGTAATAAAATAACACGTTTAAGTCTTTTTTTCCCCCCTCTCTGGATGCTGCCCACCAGTAGATTTCCACTGAGCATTCCTTGGTTTGAGTCCTGGCGACAAAGCTCTGCAGGATTTATGTAAATCTAATAAAGTGTGTGCTGGGAGAACGGAAAGGTCACATCCTTTCTCAGGTTGGTCTTATGCCGTGCCATGCGTAGCTTCTCTGCAAAGCTCTTAGCAAGCTAAATATAAATCAGAAGGAATTTGTACAATTGATGCTTCTTGTGGTGTCACACTGATGAAAACATGCCACTATACTGAAGAAACTTGTAAGCAAGGCAACGTTTGAGAACATGGTAACCAAGCTGTACTGTAAAAATCAAGACACTGAAGCACAAGGTCAGAGAGAGAGTAAAATGGCATTTTCCCTTGTGATTTCCTACTACCCAGATAAAAGGATTTACTGGAGGTGGGCAGTGGACACATACAATCCTGACAAGGTAGGGCTAGAAAAGGAGCAGAAGGTCCAGGGCAAACAACTGTGGACAGTTCTAGTCATTCGCTGTCAAAATAGAAGGAAGAAAAATCAGTTTTAAAACTCTTTAAAGTATGGTCTGGAGAGGAGATTGCAGAGTCTTGTGGACCAGCCACAGAAACTACTGGAGAAAATGTATCTGCTACTGAGGATTCTTACCATCAGGCATAATGTTAAGAATGTGTTTCCTTTTTATGATGTTATTCTAACATCCCTCTATAGTTTCAATACATTGAATACATTCAATACATTCAATACTTACCTTTGTATCTTTACATAATTCATGGATCTGACATGCTAGGCATCCCACTCACTTGGGTGTGGAGGATCCATGATTCAAGGACAGGCAAACCAAACTATATTTCACCACTGAGCTGTGCACTCCTAAGAATTCCTTGGTCAACCCGTCACTGAACACCAAAGACTTACACAGAGGTTTGTGAACAGGTGATTATTTCAGCATTTATCTAAGTCCTTATTTTACAAGCATCAGTAATTCACTACTCTTTATAAATATCAAGTGATTTTTTTATAGCATTCATCATTACAAGTCTGAAAACACAATATCCTAGATGATGAAAGACTGAAAAATTATTACAGAGAAGCAGCATTCACTGTGCTCTTGTTTGTAAATATATCTCTTAAGAATTTATAGTTCTTTTATATATGGAAACATACTCACCACATCTTACTACTAGTCTCTGTCTCCCTAGATAGGTGACTACTTTGTGAATGGCACGTTGCTTTACTTCCTGAGTTTTCAGTTCATTACTGTGGTAACATTGATCCGAATAGGGCTCCTCTCTTACCTTTTAAAGTCTTTAAATGTAGGAACCCCTTTGTAGAAAAAAAATGTCTAGTTCTTTTTTTTATAAACTGTCAGTGAAATCATGTTGACCTTTCGTATGTTACACTTGTCTATATTAGCCAAGATATTCTCTATTATTACAGATTTGTTCTCCCAGTTCAAGCAATAGCACTTAGAGATTGGAAGGGTTAATTCTCATGCCCTATCCCTGTGGGGCCACTTCATTAGAATGAGTCAGATGAAGCATAAAACACATTCTTCAATTCAACAGCTAATCTATACTAGGAAATTAAATGCTGCTAGGGCCTTTTTTCTCTGCCTGGGCCACTGGCATATCGGAGTCGTGATCATATCCCATAGCAATACTCTGGTACCTGAAGCCATGGGCAGTTGCCAGCTGACAATAGTTCTAGGACTGGGCTTATTCCCAAACTCTACTTGGGAAATATTTGGACTGGTAAAAGTTGATCCAAGCAGAAAAAACAGCAGTGACCATTCTATGAATTTAGTAATTTTGACTATCAGCGCCCTGATGCTGTTTAATTTTCTAATTTAGGTATAGTTAACATGGCTGAAGTTAATGAGTAAATTCGAACCAACAGAATAAACTTAAGGGAATTCAGCAGGGCTGTGACAGCAACTCTTAAGTGTGAATTAGCCTCTACCACAAAATGCTTAGGCCGACATCTGCTTGTAAGAATGTCTAACTGGTTTTGGTTCAAACCTAATTAATCCAATAGAGAGCTTTTCTACTTACTTAATCTGTATCTAAAGGAAGTAGACTCTCAGAGTTTAAATACAATACTCTTAGAACCATAGAATAGTTTGAATTGGAAATGATCATCGAGTTCCCACCCCCCTGCCCTGGGCAGGGACACCTCCCAACAGAGCAGGTTGCTCCAAGCCCCATCCAGCCTGGCCTTGAACCCCTCCAGGGATGGGGCAGACACAGCTTCTCTGGGCAACCTCTTCCAGTGTCTCACCACCCTCACAGGAAAGAATTTCTTCCTGAGATCTCATCTCAATCTCCCCTCCTTCAGTTTAAAACCATTACCCCTCATCCTATCATTACACTCTCTGATCAAGAATCCCTCCTCATGTCCCTTTTCTTCTGTGACATGTCCATCCTCCATTGTCCTCAAGGACACTCCTGATTGTATTTAGAATAGTCTGTTTATTCAGTAGGAGTTCTTTCATTCTCCCTGTGGAATCACGTTGCTCTCCTTGGACCTTCTCTTTACATCTCTCGTTCCTCTACCTTTTGTCTGTACACATGCCTCATCAGATGAAGTTTTCAAAATCCCAGCTGGGGTTTTCCCTCCTTTTTGTACTACAGCCATTTCAGAGTTTTCCTATAATACTGTCTTCCCAAGAACAGCACTTTCTTTATGTAACAATACCATGAATGTTTACTCAAAACCAGAAGGTGGTACTGGAATGAAAGCCAACTCCATCCCAGCATTTGTTGTGTTACACACCTCAGCTTTACACTGGCAGGCAGGGAGGCCTGGAAGAGAGGGATAGTGGAATGAAATGAGGCTGAGGATCTAAAGATGCCACTGTAAAAGATTTGGAGATTTCATTTTGGGCTAGTGCTAGTCTGGTCTTGTGGATTGAGTGGCCATTTGTGGCTGGATCAAATTAAATGTACTCCTGGTCTTCCAGTCTAGTTTCATCCGAAGGAATTCAATTTGTGCGCTTCAAGATGACTCAGTGATGTAAGAGGGGACTATTGGGACACCAATTTCAGAGTGTTCAAACTAAAATGTACCCATAAATTCATTGTCTGGGTCAGGAAAAGGTCTGAGGATATCAGAAGAAATTTTATAAGAGTGTTTGGCAAATATTGTGAGAGATGAACATAGACAACACTGAAAACAACCAAAAGGTTGTAATATTTATCTGAATGGTACAAGCGAACAACTACTCCTGCATTGAAACACCATTACGAAGTAGAAGATAGGACACTGAAATCAAAACAGAGAGAAAGGAAGAGTCTAGAAAAAAACCAGAACATTACATATTAATTTAGAAAAAGCGCAAAATATTACAGAAGGAAGATAGAACTGAGGATCAGGAGTTGACTCTTAAAAGCACATGTGTAGTCAATGTTAAATTATGGTTCTGAAACACAGAGTTTCAAGTATTTTTTTAGAAAAAAAACATTTCTTACGTGAGCTGAATTTAGATTTGTACTTTGCTGTCTTTGTATATATATAGCACAGTAGATTATAAATAACACACTTCTAAAACAAAAATAAAGAGTCATTAGCATGTGTGTTTTCCTTGATCCTCTTAATTAGGAAACATCTGTGGTGTAGTCAGTGTTCTTCTTCATAATTGCTTAATATGGGACAGGATGATATGAAGCCAAAATAAGTCTTTGAGAAATTTTAGCTCACCAATTTATCATGCCTGTGTTTTAAATGTTTTTAAAAGGTGCATTTTCATCATAGAAAGAAATCTTACATCATAAAAAGCCACCAAAATATAAGATGTCAACTGCTTTTAGGTTCAAAAAGCAGACTTTTTTCTTGATCAGTGGGGTAGGTTTTTTTTTAAATAATTTTGTTAAATGAAAATAAAGGTAGGGGATGGTTTACATAGACAAAATTGGGAATTTATTAAAACTAATAAGAGTGGAATTTCTTTCTTAGAAAGGTTTTGTACCTATGTCTTTTTACGCATGAGATTTTTAAATCTCCTAAATTGGTAAAGGCCTATGAGGTATTAAAGTACAAGAATGTATATCAGGGAAGTTAAAAATTAGATCTGAATTTCATGATATTTTTTCTGTTGAAGCATGAACAATATAATTTTTTTAAACACACTTTTATACCATGTTATAGTTAATAAAAGAAAAGAAAATCTACGCAGTGCTATTTAATAATGTCTAGTGGCATAAAAAAAGAAAAATGTAGTGAATTTTTCTCCCACTTATAGAAAAGCAAAAAAGAACAAAAACAAATGGAAGGGAAAGCTTGCTTATGAAGACAGAAATCTAGGGAATGAATTTATCTGTGAATGTCCAGGCTTGGCTGAAAAAAGGCCATGGCAGAATCAAATCTTTTAATAGAGTGATTTTATTTTTTCCCTAACAATTGCTGCATGACATCCCTAGTAAAAGCTGTTGTTTCATATGTGCTTTTATGTCCTTTAAGAATCACTACAGAAATTAACTATGCACCTATGACATAAGGTAAAGCATGGCAGGTCAACTTTATGACAACAATCTGTTAGTACTCGAATTAATAATTTTGGTTGCAGGATAATTTCTTTGGTTTTATACTTGTTTTCAGGAGGCAAAATATGTAGGTTAAGGGAGAGTGTTAACCTTTCAGAAGGGAGGGACTGTGGGAATGAGCTTTTATTGCTCTTATCTTCCTCTTGTTTTCTTATGGGCTGGTCTCAAGTATTACTCCCCATCCTCAGTTCTTGATCTGTGGGCAAAATAATCCTAAAAAAAAAAAAAGAAAAAGAGGGTTGCTTGACCCCTCATTTATCTGTATTCACAAGATTCTGTCACTGGACTGTTGAAAAGCCACAAGAGAAGGGTAGGATGGTGGCGGCAGAGGGGGAGACAGGGGAGGGAGTGGGCAAAATAATCCTAAAAAAAAAAAAAGAGGAGTCAGTCGACAGAGCCTGTTAATTTTGAGATAGCTGTCTGACTGGCTTTGTTTTGGGAGTATAGACTTTCTCACTGCTAAGTCACCAAATTATTTTTCTTTTTTGTCCACCTTGGACCATGGACTGATGAGGGCCCCCAGAAGAGTAAATTAGAATTTGATGGCTGTGGTAACAGAGAGGCTGAAAAGTTAGCGAGGTTGTTAAAATAAGCCTTTCCTCCCATGCATTGCCATACGCGCCAGCACCAAGTGTTCATGACAGGAGTGAGAAAATAAGTGAGATAAAATTCCGATTAGATCAGCTTAACTCAGTGATGAAGGTGATGTACTAAACACCAAGAAAAAGGAGTGAGAGCTGTAAGCGGCTGTAAGACAAACTCCTAGAATAATATAGGTTTTTTATTTTCCTCCTGGTTCAAGAGGAGTCATTTTCCTGACATGTTTTCCATTCACAGTCCCCTCAGGTTTTAACAAGGTTTTCAACTTGTGTCAGAATTAATTCTGAGAGTGACAGCTTCTGGTATATACAATCAACTGTCAGTAAAATGTTGTAAAGGTATCTATTATAGAGTCAGAGAAGTATATGAGTCATATGAGTAAATAACCAAAAAAAAAAAAAAAAAAAGAAATTTAAATATTTAAATTAAAATTGTCTTAAAAGATCCCTCAATTAAGAATTGTGTAAACCCCAAAAATAGAGAATGACAAGTTACACCAGGGGAGGTTCAGGCTGGATATTAGGAAAAATTTTTTTCACTGAAAGGGTTATCGGACATTGGAATGGGCTTCCCAGGGAGGTGGTTGAGGCACCATCCCTGGAGGTGTTCAAAAGATGGGTTGATGTAGTGCTGGGAGGTATGGTTTAGTGATGGTGATACTCCTTGCTTGTTGTGCAGGTGTCTATTTTTGTCAGTTAGGTTGACGGTTGGACAAGATGATCTTTAAGGTCCCTTCCAACCTAGAAGATTCTGTGATTCTGTGACAAAGTTGACCATATGAAATATCACAATTGTTGTTGGACAGATCTGATATTCTTTTAGCAGTATTTTAGGGTTAGTTCCCTTCCTCTGGCTACACCCAATTTACATTATTAAGCACTTAAAGGGCCATGAATAGTTATCTAATACAGATCTGTCTCTGCAGAAGGCAACACCCCTCACATAGTCAGGGTCCCCAATCTTTTCAGAGATAAAGGGGGCATCTGAGGTAAATTCGGGCAGTGTAAATATTTTATGATGGTATTCTGCTGGTAGAAAGGTCCTTTAGAATGTAATAAAGACTGTTTTGGGGCTTCTTGTAATTAGGCCTGAGTCTTCAGCACATAAATAATGAAAAAAGAAAAAAAACTCAAGAATGCATGGGCTTTGTTGTATGCTGTTCCTAGGACAGAGATTTTAAGTCTCCTAAGAAGAAAAGGCAAGATGATTTCTCTCTATTGAATATGTTTGCTGCCCATTATTTATATTTTTTATTACTCCGGGACTTCAGAGCTATTCTTGGTCTGCAGCAGGAACCAAGACAGCGATATCTATACTGCAAGTCTTAAATTCTCAGATACTGGGAGGCTACCTCCCAGTATTTGGCACAGAGATCCTACAGACTTTTCTGGATTAGGCTTCTGCTTGTGATTTTAGGAGTCTGGCCCTGATGATCCCAGTGGGCCAAGTGTGGGTCACTAGCTGTGTCTCTAAAAGCTTTTGATCAATTTTCAATAAGAATGGTGATAGTGAAGATGGAACAGAGGCACCATAGCTGTGGGAATATGGAAAAGGAAATTACAACAGCTGAAGTGGAAACCAAAATTCAAACAACTTAATTTACTCAATCTGGGGGAATTAGATAATCTCCTTGTAATACTGCGTGAACTCACACATGAAGTTACAGATCCAGCAGCAGAACTTTTTAATAAATCTGTTAGATCAGGGAAAGTATAACTGGAAAACAGTCAACATAATATACTTTTACAAAACAGAAACAAAGAATGGTCTACATAACCAGATGGCATGTTAGTAATGTACAAGGCTTTAGAACACTTCAAGAATGATTAAAAGTGTAGAGGTAAATGAAAACAGAATGTGGCATAGTTACGCGTCTTGCATTTTGCCAAAACAATACAATGTCTTTTTTAGATGACTGACTTTCTAAGACAAGGAGATCAAAATCAGCGTAATTTCTGAGAACTCCAGTAAAGAATTTTATATAGCTCCATGGAAAGAATTTAATCAGTAAAGAAAGAGACAATTAAATTAATTTAGGAATTGTCAGACTTTAGTCTGACACTCTCTTTAGTGTCACACTTTAGTGTGACACACACTTTAGTGACACTCTCTATAAAGATGTCTTTATTCAAAAATTCATTGAGTGGTTCCACTGGTGATTTTGACAAAAAAAGTTGGAGTATGCAATGATTTTTACTAACAAAGTTAGAAAATGTTGTTAATGCAGAGGAGTTAGAAAACGATGTTGGTCTCATGAAGGATTGAATAATCCTGGGTACACAAAAATGCCTGTGTAATGAATGTAATAGTATACAATAGTGAAAAATTGAGCACTGATGAACTAAGAGGAATTTCTGCTCAGATGAACTGACTGAAACAAATGAGAAGGTGAGTGATTTTGGAGAACTAATTGATCATAAGAAGAAAATGTGCCTGCATCACAAAGTATCATGAAGCTAGGAAATGTAAAAAAAAACAGCTGTAATCTTTGGTGTTATCTTGTGAAATATTTCCAGTAGATCTGACACAGTAATGCCATTATCAGAGAGCTTTTTAAGCAAGGGGAATTTCAGGAGAGCCTCCCAGTCTGGCATAGCAGTGCACTATTCTGCTTATCTATCTTTAGATTGATTCAAGCTGGAATGGGAGCAGAGGAAAGCTACCAGCAGATCAAAGTAATGAAGAGTCAAGCATGTAAGAGAAGGCAAAAAAGCTCGGCTTGTTTTTTAGTGCAGGGAAATGACAGATGAGAAAGGATATTTTTCTCTATAAATAAAGAGAGAAAAGCTGTGTATACTGAAGGATACAGTTGGTATCAAAATACTTGGGTGCAAAATGGCTGGTAATTCATGTGAGATGGAAGGTTCTTAATCATCAGAAGATTTCTAGCTCAGTCTTCTTATATTATTAATGGGTGTTAAAACACCTCAGTGGTTTCAAGATGGAACTTGGTAAATGTAATAAGGAGAATAATGTGTGATTACATACATATTATGTCTATAGGTACTGCCTGGAAAATGGAATTCATTATTCACCCATCATTCCTGTATTTCCTCAAAAACTGGCTAAATCATAAGCCCTTTAACTTAACAAAAAAAAATTGTAATGTCTTTTCTTTTTGCTCTCCAGATCTATTTTGTTCTCAGACATGTCTTCCAAAGTTTGAGGGCTGCAATCCTACTTTATTTTCTGATAAAATTCCTATTTCTCAAATAATAACATTACTTCAGCAACAACGTCTAAGAATTAGAAATCTGACTTAGAATAACAACACCCCAAAACCCAGCAAATTCCACACAGTCAGAAGAGCCAAGAGGCTTCAGTCAGGCAGTTCTCCCCTGAGACCTTCTGATGACAAGGAAGAGACAGCTCACAGAGAGCTTTTTTTATGCCTCTCCACAAATCCCTGACGTGCACACGTTTTGCACACTTGTGTTCGATCCTGTTTCCCCCTCCCCCATGTCAAGACGGATAATGTAGCAACAAGTAAATGCTTGGGGAAGGATGCTCTGGGATTTGGAAAGGCATCCATCCATGCAAGGTGCAATGAATTAGGATGGAACTCTTCAGCCTGGCAAGAGATGAATAAGGAAGGATATCGTGGGTATGTATGAAATATAGGGAGGATGAATATGGATCAATTGCTTACTGTTTTTTCCAGTAAAAAGAAGAACAAGAGGATGTTAAATGAAGCTAGAACATGACAGGTTCTACATGAGGGAGGCTGGTTTACCAGGAGCGTGCAGTCAAGCTGTGTAACTCCTTGCCTCATGACACTGCCAGGACTGGCTCAGAAAACGTCTGAGCTGTCTGCTGCTGGAGATGAGCCGAGTATCCTGGAGAAGTATCATTAAAGCTTGACCTGATCTTACACTTTCCTAGTCTTCGCTGCTGCCAGCATCAGCCAGGTGAGGTGGAGTGTAAGTTTGACCGGATTTTTTTCATATATTAACTCTGGTAATGGTTGGAAAGGGTAGTTAAGCTTTGGAGCTTGCGATGGAAACATACTCTTGTCTGGTCCACATCAGCTTTGTGTACTGAGGTGACCATAGGTCTTATGCAAGCTATGCATCAAGAAAAACAAGGATTATTTCCTTTCTGACTGCTCCACAGGCAGCCAGCTGAAGCTGCCTGAAGATGGGACAAAAAGTGAGCAACACAGTCTCTTTTCAAAATTGTTTTGATAAATTCAACAATTGGTCTAGAGAAGGGTATTTCAACAGGGTCTGGAGCAATGACCAACCGAAGTTTCTTCTTATTTCCAATATGCTGCCATTCTTTGTTAAAATGGCATCCTTTACAAACGTGCTCACCAGCATATGGTCTCAGCTGCTCCCTTCGCTGACAGATTCAGTTCTAATTCTTGCTTTTCCTGCCCCTCAAGCCCCACAAAACCAAGTTAGGAGGGAGCTGCACTGCAGTTAATTGGAAGGAAATGAAGGAGATTTAATTCGTCCTCTTATTTCATCGCAAATAGAATTGTTCCAGTCAGCTTCTCGCATGCAATGCTGGTGAATACGTGTGACAGAGCAGGTTGAGCCTTTAGCTGGTGATTATTCACAAGAAACAGAAGACTTGGCTTGCATTTTGGAGGGCAGGCTGTGCTGCCAGGGCTTTGTAGGAAGAGAAAAAAAAATTGAACTGTTTACTTGCAAGTTGAACATACTTTATGTGGAAATTATGGGGAGATAATTTGTGTGAAAACCCATGCCATGGTTTTCAGAATAAAAGCACAATTTAAATTAATTAAGAGAAAACTGACTGTACCTTTGCCTTATTCTCTTTAATGGCAACACTCTTGCTGTTTCTCAGTATTTTTAAGCTATAGGATTTATGACGCAGTCAGGTTTTGTTTAGGGGTTTTTTTTGGCATTACATGAGTAGGAAGAGTTTGATCTTCTTTATCTCCTTTTTCTTTTCATCTTTTCTGTCTACCAAACAATATAAAATGGTGACTCAATGGAAAGATATTTATTTATGACATTCTTCCCATAGGTCCAATAAAAGTAGTTTCAAAAGTATTTGACAGTTTTGACTTTGAAGATGGTCATTATCTGCAAGAAGTGGAGACAGGTCACTTTGTTAAGTGTCTTTGAGAAATTTCAAAAGAAGATGCAAGCTTCACATCCATATTTTAGCCTTCAAATACCAGACACAGATTGCCATCCATTTACTTGAAGCCATAGCTGGCAATTTATGTGGAAAGGTTCCCCTTTTTTTGTCATAACATTTGCAGTTGCCAAGAGGTACACCTGTTAGTTTGCTTGATCCTTGGAGCATAGAAGTTGATTTCCCATGCATGTTTAAAAAATCATCAGTTTGAAGACCAAAACTAATCAGGCAACTCTTTTGGTTCCAGTGCACCAAGCCTTCATGGCTATCTGCTATACAACTGTTTTTAACTGGGACATTTATCCAGCATAGAAATTGGGAGCTACTGTAAAACTCTTCTATCAATAGCAATGTTTGAAATATGTGCCTTGGCCTCCTGCTGTTCAAGCATTGCAAATTGTCAAATTATATGTGACAGACTGATCATGATTTGTCTTCTTCCTGACAGGGAAAAGTGTTTTTCCTCACCCTGGGGGAAAAAAAGCATTCAACTACATTGAGAGATTGTTCTAATCCCATTTAGCTGTTATTTTGCAAAATGTTAGTTTGTTTTAACAGGCGGCTATAAATTTCCCCCAAGATAGTAGTCTATAATTAACGTAGGTCTCTTCCATATTAATACAGTGTTGTATAAATTCTATAAAAATTCTGTGATCGCAGAGCCTACCTGATCACTTGTATTAATGAATGCTTTATCAATTAAGCTACACGAAAATTAAAATATATTTTATGGTTATCGCCTGTGCTGGCATAATACAAAGAGAAAGCCACTCAGCGAGAGCTACGCAATACCTTGCTTCACCTATGGAGGAACAGCTATGCTTGTCCATGGTGGAAAATACTTGTGTGAACGGTGCATTTCAGTGCAAACGTATTGAACACTGGGGATAACTGCGCTGGAGGCATATTTGGGTACTGCGGTTGCATACATGCAGCATAGGCATTGATTCTTAGGCACAGTTATTCCTGACATAATGACTGTGTTATAGCTGTTAGAAAATATTCTCCTCTTTTCATCACAGCGTAGGATAGACAACATCTGTTGAAAAGATCTTAAAATATAGCTGGTGTGAGATGTAAAAAGCTTTTAGAAAAAGAAAACAGGAACAAAGAAACTGCATGCACAATTTTTCAAACAAATATAATCATTTTCCACACTGGTTAGACAGTGGAACCAATAGCTAGTGGTCCAATAAAAAAAAATAGCCAGCTCAAAACCTCATTACCCACTGCTGCTGGCATGTAGCACAAAAAGAAGTAGGCAGGATGGAACAATATTAAAAATAGGTCCTTCAAATTTTTGTTAAAAAACACCTGTCCAGGATCACATTTTTAAATAACTCATTGAATTATCTGAGCGTACTATTTGCTGACATCTTAATTAGATAATTATATCTTAATTATTCATTGTCCATAATCCCCAGCTGCCTGTAGCTGAAATGCAGCAATTGTGGCTAATTGTGTATTCTATAATCAATCTTGAGTGAGAGTCAACAGTTCTCTCCTTCAAATTGACCACATAAGAGTAATTTGGAACATGACTGATATCTATGTTTCTGATTCTAAAAATTCTTCAACATACTTGTCATTTCTGAGAACACTGGGATGCACTTCTTAGATCTGTTTTACAGGTAGCCCATCTTTTAGACTAATCTATATTTTTTTCTATATCTATAAAGATGGGTGTACCTATATATAAGAAATAATGCAAAAAAAAGAAAAGGCAAAAATGGGAATGAAAATCTCGTGGAAATTTGAGAACAGTATTAGTAAAGGAACTGATATAATTTAGACCAACATGTTTGTCAATACTATTGCCCTTTTTGCACCCCCTTAAATGAGTATTTATAATGATCATACTACAAATATAGTATATCACGATGACTATACATAATATTTCGAGAATTCAAATCCAGAATTGGCTCTACTTTGCTTGCTCTAGGCACAGCTGTTTATCTTCATTACCTGGTCATTTGTAAGCTACTTTCATCAATTTTCCCTTTCAGTGTCTTTTTTGAAACTCTCCTTGTGTCACCAAACTTCCTTTTACAATTTCGGCAGTCTAAAATTTCACATTTGACTTGCCTCCCTATACCATCATCCTTGAGGTGCTAGTGACACATACCATCACTTGGGTTGATGTAAGAAGGACCACCGCCTCCCCCCCCCCGAGAGTTTCCCAAACTGCATTACACCCCTACAGCAGAGAGTTGGTTATAAACTTTGCTGTCATTTTTCAACCTTGCTGTTTGGTCTATCACTTGGAAAGGGGATTTGATGAGACGATGCAGAGACAGTTTCAGGAAACCCAACCACCCCACTGGGGAAGCACTCAGAAATGTTGCTGCATTTCTGACACCTGCACCCACTAGTCATCGGTGGAGGAAGGCTTCGCTTGGCTGGGCTCAGTCTGACCACACGTAACCAGAAGTCAGTGTTGCTGTCATTTGGAGCACTGCTTGTTAGGCTCTTTTCAAAGCTCAGTGCTGAAAAGTAATAGAACTGTCAGTAGAGTCATAGCATGGTCTACAAGGAAAATTCATTTGACCAAGCTTAAAGGGAAAGTATTTTTCATAGAATCATCACAGAATCATAGAATGGTTTGGGTTGAAAGATTATCCAGTTCCAACCCAACCCAAGTTCTCCCTTCTCTGGAGATTTTCAAGACCCGCCTGGATGCAGTCCTGAGTGGCATGCTCTGACATGCTCTGGGTAGTCCTGCCTTGGCAGGGGAGTTGGACTAGATGATCTCTATGGTCCCTTCCAACTCCAAAAAAAATTCAGTGAAATTCAATTCAGTGAAACCCCCCTGCCCTGGGCAGGGACACCTCCCACCAAACCAGGGNCCTGGGCAGGGACACCTCCCACCAAACCAGGGTGCTCCAAGCCCCATCCAGCCTGGCCTTGAACCCCTCCAGGGATGGGGCAGCCACAACTCCCCTGGGCAACCTGATCCAGTGCCTCACCACCCTCACAGTAATTAATTTCTTCCTAAATATCCAATCTAAATCTCCCCTCTTTCAGTTTAAAACTGTTACCCCTCATCTTATGGCTCCCCTCCCTGATCCAGAGTCCCTCCCCATCTCTCCTGGAGCCCCTTTAGGGACTGGAAGGGGGTCTAAGGTCTCCCTGGAGCCTTCTCTTCTCCAGGCTGAACACCCCAAACTCTCTCAGCCTGTCTTCATAGCAGAGATGCTCCAGCCCTCTGAGCATCTTTGTGGCTGTCTGCTGGACCCGTTCCAACAGGTCCATGTCCTTCAAATTTTGTCCTTTTAAATTATAATGCATATAACCTTTAATAGTTCCCGTACAACAGCAGTTACAACTGATCTATTGTGTAAAATTAACTTGCTGCCCTTATTCGTATCCTGTTACCAGTGTTTGCTCCTCTTGTAAAGAGTGCAAAATGCTGCTCTGATCAGATGGTTCAGGTCCCCACCTGCTGTGAAAGACTTCTCAGGTGGAGACTGAGCTCTACATTAACCAGACTGTTCTGTTTTAGAAAAAATCCCAGCTACCTGTTTGGAATTATTTTAAGTGTCCATCAGGCCCGCAGATTGTCACTATGGGCCAGAGTGCAGTTTGATTTAGAGAAAGAGTAATGCCAAAAACCTGTAAATTTATAAACATACTTCATGTAAACTCTCCGTTGTGAGAACTTCTCAGGTGATAGGGAAAAGAGTCCTCTTCAAATGGAAAAAGTTGTTTGTTCTATTTCAGGGCAGGTGGTAGGGGATGCTCTTGAGGAGATAAAAAATGGCTTTTATTTCCTTCCTCTATGCCGAAGATCAAAAGAGAAGTAGGCGACTGCCAGACTTAATGAGCCATGGTGAAGGGCTGCATCCTGATGGAATTAATGCATCATTTATAAAGTACTTCGTAGGAAAATGATTTAGCGAATCACATATCACTTTGATGTCTTGTAACACTCCTGCCTATTAATATTTATGCAATGAATTTAGCAGTTACAAATGACAAAATCATGCATGCCAGTGGCTGGAAGAACACGTTGTGGCATCCACCGGTGTGGAATGGTTACAAACACAAGAGTTGGGAAGAATCAGGGTGCTCTGCAGGTTCTGGGATGAATCCCTGACTAGGACTCAAATAAATGTCACTCAGTGTGGTCCAGAGATGGAGATGTCAAGGTCCCTGGCAGGCTGCGTTGATGCTTTTGAATGATGCTGCTCTGCTCACTCCAGTTGGAGCTTAAAGTCTCTGAGCAGACACCTATTAAGTCTACTCTTGCCAGAAGCACAGGGCCCTGCAATGCAGATCTGCCACAGCAGGGAACAAAGAACTAAATGATGTATTTCCACTAGACCTCTCTAAAGGGGAATGAGTGCTCCCAAAACACCTGTGCAGAGGGAGCTGCATGGGTCCTGTTTCCAAAGACAGTGCTTTCTTTGGTTACTGCTTCTTGGGCCTCCTACTGCATTGTAGGAAGATGCAAAATGTCTGAAACAGGATGTAGGATGAGGGAATAAACACAGGACTACAACAATTGTTTCTTGTAATGGTTAGAGGAGCCAATTGTGCTGATGGTAAGTTTTTCCTCAGCAAAGACAGAGAACACCTCCTTGTCTCAGTAAAAATGAAAGTGTGACAGTGTACCACCTTTCTTCAGTAAGGATGTTGGGTCTTCTGTAAACGTACCAAGTTGCTTAGTCCCACATGCCAATGGAGGTGGGCTTGTTCTAGTGCAAGGTCTGTAGGATAATAAACAGAACAGGAGTTTTCAATCTTTTCCTTGAAACACGGGACTCCAGAGTGCTCAGACCTGGGCCTCAGGTTTTTCAGGTCTTGCAGTGGCTCAGATATTTTCCTCTGATTTCCGTCAAGCTCTAGGAACTCTGGCCTCTGGCTTAACATCTTCAAGCATAATTTGTCAAGCAAGCAATGAATATAACCATAGCCAAATAATTTCTTAACCATGGTCACTTTGCTCTTAAAAAGGCACAAATGAGTCAGAGGACCCTGGAAAAACATATAAGCCCTGAGGCAGAGCCTTGCTTGACCTATTCTCCATCTTTCCATAACTAGCATTTCAAGCTGGGCAAAGTTCCTCCTCCTCTGTCTCCCCCAGCAAATTTTTATCAAGCAATGGTATGCTTAAAGTGGCACCTTCTAAACATAGTCTCTCTTCTCCGTCTTCTGTTTCCATGTATCCAGACTGCGGACCTGTAGGTATACAAGCTGTACTGTTTGGTGCAGCAATTAAATGCAAGTGGTAGATTCCCGGCATCTCTGTAGGACTTTGTCATTCACTGTAGCTCTCTAAAGTGTTCTTCCTGGGCAGAAAGCTGTTTGAAGTATTTCACAGCACCCTGCTTTGACTTCAAATGGACAGGAGTCCAGCTCATAACAGAAAGAAATAAAGTTCCTACTTGGAGCCAGAAATATCCCAGTCCATCACAGAAGAAATCGGGCACTGGTTTATGTCTGGATTCACAGGGCGTCGTTGACGTTTGTTCTTGAACCCACGGCTCTTCACCAAGGTGCTCAGTTTTGTACAAAAAGTAGCTACAATTAAATCTACCCACAATCCTAGTGTGACAAGTTCCCAAACCCAGTTTTGGTAGCACTGCATCAGGAATAACTGAAGAAGGACTCTTCTCTCATTGGTTTTGTACTTTGCCCAAGGATAGAATGGTATGACCTTCCTCCTCCTCCCTTAGTGAATATGGGGGGTTATATCTTCCTTGGAAGCATCTAGTTGCTGTTGGACACAGCCTAAAAATAATTTTTTTCATTTCCTGTGGTCTCCACTACTTTCCCTAGGAAAAAGGGGAAAGAAAGCTCTCATAAAAAAAAACTCTAGGTTGTTCGCTACAAACCACATGGAGATAATTCTTTTGACCTCCTCTGGCAGCCTGTTCTTTATGGATGCTGCCATTTTCTATACTTCTGAAACACTTGGTCTTTCAACAGGTTAAAGTCTGACTTGGTTTGCCTGCACACTCTAATAGAAAGATAAATATGACTTCTCTTTTTCCTTAGTCTGTAGCATAAAAATAGACAAGATCATTGGGATTTATGTGGACAAATGTGGCTGGCTTCTGGTATTGGATTGTAAAATGCGATTTAGGATCACTAAGAACAAATATATACTTTTAGAATCTAATTAAGTACTTATTTTTGAAGGCCAAACATAAGAAGTCATAATTAAAATATTTTTTTACATTTTTTTACTTACATCGTTTGCCATTTCAGAGGGAACAGTTACTGTGCAGATATAAATTTGTCTCATCATGAAATTACATTACAAGAACAGGAAAATACTAAGATTTAAAGACTATATGATCTGACAAATTTTCCGTAGGTTCTGAGGAACTAAGAGCATCTGCACAGAATCCTACTGATTAGTGGTATATTAGGCTTCCACAAGTAAACCCAATTCAGGGAGAAAGAATTTAACTTAAGCATATTTTTATTCTGTTTGATATAACTAGAATTTCTGATGAGCTAATTTGCTTTTGTGGTTTACATGGGACCTGAATTTCATGTAAAGCACTGAGGGGAAGAACAAGGCTCTGAAATGCCTCAACACACAACCAAAATGTGCATCTAAAGATCCAGAAATGTAGGAAACCCTGTAAATTTTTGATCTAGGGATTAAACCCAGTCCAGACCTAAGGAACAATGGGAAAGCTGCTCCGGCCATTCTTTGCTGTTATATGGGATACTGTCTGGTAACTCTTTTCTCTGACTATTTTCTAATTAGGAATTCAGTTCAGAAGTGATCAGTGCTGAGGTAAATAATCCTGAATGAGTGAAGAACTGCTTGGTAGGCCTTTATTATTCCCATACAGACCCTCTGGATAACCCAGACGGTACAAAATTACTGTATTTCAGTATTCTTGATGAGAGGAAACAAGGCATGAATTGTCATTACCTGAGTCATGTTACAGATATTTTAGAGATACATTAGGCACAACGTCCTCTACAGAGATTAACGATGAAATGGACAAAAGGCTCTTTTCCTCAGGGCACTGGGATGCATGAATTACATCTGCTATTTGGATCTCAACATCCCAGATAAAGATTGTTTTTTTCAGGCTGTATCACAAGAATACTGATCTAAGATTCAGTGGGCTATAGCTATTACTGGAGAGCACAGAGACTGCTTTAACAGGTAGAGCTGCAAATCTATGATCAATAATGGAAGATATAGCTCAATTTATGACAATTTCTTTTATTTCCCTGATACTTACCTTATTCCACTGCAGCCAGGGAATTCCCATTCAACTCTATTTTGGCAGATGGCAGGCCAGGAGAAGTATTTCTAGCGTGCATAAGTGATTGAAAAATACTATTATTTAACGGGCTTTAGAGAAAAATAGCCGTGTCTGTTTAGATGTGGGCTTTTATATAACTTAATTTCAGCAAAATCAGAATGAACATAGTTTATTCAGAATGTCTTCAACATGTCATATTTCCCAGAAGAATCAGTAAAGAAATAAATGTGTTTTATAATGTAAAACAAAAGTTTAACCTGCTATGATATGACTAAGTGGAGAAGGATTTTGAGAACTTAATTTCAAGAACTGGTTGTTTACCAGATTTATTAAAAGCTCTTCATACTTCAGTAAACTTTGCACGTTGTGGCTTTCATTCATTTCCTCCTTGACAGGTGGAATGGAAATATGTAATGCAGCTATTGGATATTTATCTGTACTCTTTTTAGTTTTCCTTTATCCAAAACAAGTATTATTTGCTTTTAGTAAGACTTATAAGTGAAAAAAATCTAATAGTGCAATTCAGGCAACACAGGAGTATGACACATGTCTCTGAATTCATTTGGCGATAAAGTACTTAAAACTGAGAGTTATTTAAAAATCTGTTTTATGTTAACAATCATTTTTCCAGACGACAGTCATTTAATTATTACATTCAGTGTATTACCTCTACGTAGTAAAATTGTTCTTCTTCCACAGAAGACATTTCTCAAAACTAAATTGATCTTTTGTTAAAATTGTTCTGGCTAAAAAACAAAGCTTTTTAAAAAATCTCAAACTGGTACATAAGTTCACTCTTGAAAAAGGGGGTAAGTAAGAAAAATACATGGCTGAGAAGCACGTAGCTTTTGCATTCTGTGTGAAACTAAATTATGGTTTTTCATTTCCTTATAACTGTATATTTATTCTGTTTTCTGAGCAGAGTGGTATTTTCCATGAAAAATTTTACTGATCATTTTTAGAGAGCTGCTTTCATTTTGCCGAATAATGGCAGTAATTACAAATCTACTTAGTAAGTAATGCATGTAATTGAATTCGATGCTGGGGCAGTTAGAAGACCTCACGAAGATAATCAATATTTCTGTGGGAAACACAGGATGTGAAATGTAGTTTGTTTAGGTTTCACCTAGCAGAGAATGGGACACATTTATTTTGCTGTTCCCTTTGCTGAGATGTATGCAGAACAGACGTGCTCACATTAGGGTGTACCTGGTCATCCAAGAGAAACAAAAAGTTGAATCTTACTCACATCTTTTCTCCTGCTTCCCACAGACTCTCCTGTACAGGTCAGCAGCAACAAGAAGCTGTTATTTTGTAAGAAGTCAATGGAAGGCATCCAAGAGAATCCTAGAAGATTATCTATCTTCACAAGTTTATTTTTGATATTAATATTATTTTGTTAAGGACAAAATGGAACTTTTCCAATATTTTTAAGGTTGTTTTATTTAATTAACCAAGCATATACCTGTGTGACCTGACACCAAGAAATGGAGCTGTTCCTGTGTCAAATTTTCTTCCAGAATGGAGTAAATTCTGTGGAGATTCAGTAAAACAGGAATCACATCTGGGGCCAAATTCAGAGGGAGTGTCAACTGGTGTAAACTATGCTTTGTTAAATTGCCTATGGTGTCTTACATTGATAAAATCTCAACCTCAAAAAGAAAGATTAAGAACACATGAAGAAGCATAAATTAAAGGATGTGGGTCTCACCTTCACTTACTCTTAAAGTGATTTACTTCTTAAGTCACTTTGGCAAGAGAAAGATGCCTGAAGGCATGTGGAAGTGGCCCTCACAATTTTCCCTTATGCAGTGGGCTTTCTCAGTCGGGACAGAACTGTAAGAGTCAGCATCAGGCTGATACCCAACGTGAGTCACAGCAGCAGGTAACGGCTACATTGGTATGTGGCCAGACTGGTCTTGGCTTGTAAAGGAGCCACAAGGAACAGAGCATGAACCCAAGCAACGCTGAGGATATCACAGCTTTTCCTATGGGCAGGATAGCCCCACAAGATGCAGCAGTAGGTGGGACTGAGGACAGCGGCAAGGAGATTTTTAAGACAAACACTGAGCCAACCTCCCAAAAGGAGGGTATGGGATGACTGCTTTGTGAAAAAACAGAAGACGGGAAGTGTCAGGTGACAAATATGCACGTTGGATGTGTTGTTTACTCTACTTTAAGGACTAGAAATATGAAGCATTCCAGTTTAAAATCAAGTGCTGTTTTTCAAAGTCAGCCTGTGTGATTGTGAACATTTATTGGCCTTAAAACTCCCAAGAAAGTAACCTCACAAGGAGATAGGTTGATGTGGTCTTGTTGCAGAAGCTATCACGAGCACTATGTGTCATAGTGAGAGACACAGGCTTCATTGCACTTTGCCACCAAGATGCAGAAATGATCCCAGATATCCTTAGCTGGTGATTGCAAGACAGAGCAAAGCTTTGTCTTTGAGCAACCTGGTCTAGTGGAAGATGTCTCTGCCTATGGCAGGGGGCTTGGAGTTAAATGACCTTGAAGTTCCCCTCCAACTCAAACCATTCTATGATTCTATGATTCTAAATTTTTTGATAATTTACTTGGAAATTACATCATAATGGGCCTGTAAGTCCTCCCCACTTTCTTTACAACAAAACCAGTTGGAGTGGCAGTTCTCTGCAACGTAGTGGGACTGAAGATCTTGCCCAAAATTCAAACAAGCTGGTTGGGTAGAAAAAGATGCATCATTCCCACCTTTTTATTTCCCTACCTTCCAGCAACTGTAATACAAAGGACAAGAAGAATCACAGGTACTAGAAATGAACTACTAAAGGCATCTACTATACTCAAATAGTAGATATAGCACAGTATAACAGTAATTATATTCCTAACCAGCCATTGTGTTGGCTTCTTCCTTGTCATGAAATTCCAACTCCTACAAGCATGGCCTTGGCTTCACTTCCCAGCCTCTGGCTTCTCCAGACAATTGTGTGAACTCTTCTTCACACTCTTCAAGTGGAAATCAGGTAACAGAGCTCAGTTGACGCTCTGTGGCAAAAAGGAACATCACTGTTGTTGCTGGTTTTTTTCTACACTGACCCAGTAGCATCTCTAAATCAAAATTCATTTACCTCTCTGAAATTGAAGTTTTCTTTCATTTTGTTTAGATTAATCTATTTATTTTCCTTCTTGACTTTTATGTCATAAATGTATTGACAATTTATCTATCTTTATGAAAGGTGTGACTCACAGAACAGCTTTATTCTCTTTTTCCTAATTCAGCAAACTTTCTAGATGTTAATTCTTCCCATTACCATAGCAGCATTTTTCATCCAAATGTCTAAACAGAGATAGTCACATGGATTTTATTCTCATTTTGCCTACATTAGGATGAATTCTAACACTCAGGATATTATAATTCTACCAAACAGAATTTCCAAGGAGAACACCATGCTTTTTCTAGGGCCATCTTTCTTGGTATATTACACCTCCTGTTGATGTGAAATGTGTACCCTTCCATTCCCGTTAACAACATATTCCTAGCAAAAGATGATTAAGAAAAGGACTTTCTTTTTAAAATATCAGTCTTCTATAACTACATCAAAAACTGAAAGACTTCCAAAAAAATGAAGAAAAAAAATTGTTTTCTTAAAGCTGAAGTATTACCAATTCTTCTCAATAACTCACACCCTCAGAAAAAAAGAGTTCAGGGAACTTTAGCAAGTACCAACTTTCTGAAACTTCAGCAAGTTATTTTAAACAGGTCTCTTAGTTTCCTCCACTTTGCTGAGTATTGGGATATTTGAATCACTCAACTTCTCTGACTGAGTTATTTTGCACACCACAATCTGGATTCTGCAGTATCAACAGCTCATCATGAAAGAGAGCCAATGCAGCACCAGGAAATAGCTAACGCAAGAGAAGAAACAGATTTGTTTAATTTTGCACACATATTCCTTAGAAATCAGTGATGTTGGTAAAGAAAATTCGGAGCACTTATAAAGCTTTCCTAAAAAATGTTTGGATAAAATTAATTTCATATTTGTTAAGTTTTTCACAGACTGTTGAAAGCTTAGTAGTAACTGTTACCAAAACATTAATTTCAGTCAGTTTACTGCACACAGTTTTACTACTTATTCCTAAAAGCATTTTTCAAAGAACAGATTTAAAAGATAACCAACAGTCAGGTTTTGAAAGTAACAGGAATCATTATCAAATTGGCATCTTTTAACAGTGCTATCTGAGATTGTGTTTCCTTCTCTTTAGAAATACAATTAACATCTGTATCCAAACTTATTAATGATGAATACTGGGTGTACGTGTATATGTTCTATACATGTGTGTGTATGTCTACAAGAGCAAATAATTTTGCATGACAAATGCCTTCTGCCAGGCTTACAGGAACAATATACAATCCAGACAGTCTTCACACTGTGAAGGATCCCACAATTTCATAACTCTATACAGTTGTACACTCTTGTAGGGTTGTATGGGTAGGAGAGGGCTTGTCCATTTGCTATCCCTCAAGGATAAGAAAAAACACTTTAAGAGACACGAAAAAAGATAACACACATAACTTATATGTTAAACTCTTTTTACTCTTTTTAGCTGCTACTATTGAGGATTGTAACACTTAGAATATCTAATTGCTCAATCTGAAACAAACTAATTAATTGTGATTTTAGAGAAGATTTGGGATGATCAGACTCTTACCTTTCTGTTTGGAAAATCCAAAATGCACAATTTTCCCCCAGCTAGACAGTCCTCCTCACAGCTGTGGAATGGAAATGTCATCTTTGCATGATTTCTCTCAACTTCCTGGAGTTTGTTTATTTTATGTGTGTATATCATAAATGTAGTACATGTCCCTTTTCTGTTCCTCAGCCTTCCCTAGAATACCACATGGCTAGCACTAAATTAAAAGAAGCTTTCTTCAGTCTAAAGTGAAGTAAAGCAGGAGAGAGATGTGCTCTGGAGTAATAAGGAGAGCATGGAGACTGAAAAGTATTTAACATTATTTACTGCGGTGTTTGCAAATGTCAAAGACCACTTGCAGATGGAGGAGTTTTCTTCTGTGTTTAAAGACTTTATTGTCCACAAGAAAGACATGAAATATTTCCATGAAGATGTCAAGGGACAGCAGGACGGTTGTTAATACCAGCATACAGAATGGGGAGGAGAAAATTCAGCGTCAGGAACGCTTGTCATGCCACAGTGCAAACATGGCTTGGAGCAAAGATCCCAACAGCAATAGGGAATCCAGCAGAAACTGGGTGCACGAGTTAGCTCCTTTTCCTCCACCTTGGCCTCTTCTAATGCTAAATGACTGGCCTGCTATGCAGTGGGATGAAGATACACCTCTTTTGTAGCACTCTCCTAAATACTAAAGATTTTAAAGAAATGGGGAGAGGTACCAACACTTTCTTATACAGTATCACAGAATCAGAGAATCACAGAATCACATGGGGTTGGAAGGGACCTCTGGAGATCATCTAGTCCAACCCCCTGCCAACACAGGTCCACGCAGAGCAGGTTGCACAGGAAAAGCAGGTGCAGTCAAGTACAGTCTAGTTTTGACTGTTAAACACTGGGAATGTTTCAGATATGTTATCTCCAGGAAAGCTGTGCTGCCCAAAGACCATCTTTAAGGTGTTCTGGCCTGGCCAACAGCTTCTGTGTGGGAAACAGAAGTTCACAAAAAAAAGCCTTTAGACTAAATAACAGCAAGCTACTTCATGCAAGAGAACTGTTTGACATACTAAAACACAGAACAACATTAGCCAAAGACTAACAATCTGGCAGTTATATCAAAAAAGACAAGAAGAGATGAGTGAGCAGCTTTTACTCACGTCTTGCTGGCTTTTACCTTCTCTTAAAGACCAGAAAACAGCCAGACATGATCACGTCAAGCTCTAATGAGACAACTGTGTTTTTGAGGCATCGGCAATCAGCCGCTTTGGTGTCTAGTAGCTTTCATTATCAAACAGGTATTTCTTGTCCAGACCTTTGTATATGAGCTAAAATTGTGCTTTCATTTGCATGG
Organism: Arenaria interpres; assembly: GCA_013399435.1. Taxonomy (NCBI): domain Eukaryota; kingdom Metazoa; phylum Chordata; class Aves; order Charadriiformes; family Scolopacidae; genus Arenaria; species Arenaria interpres. The sequence continues at coordinate 79,207 of VXAK01002659.1, read as the reverse complement.
TTTCTCAGTGCCTGCCAGTAATACTCTGGGAGACATGAGTGGCATCTGCCACATGGGGTTTTTTTCTTCTTATCATCTCCCCAAAGCAGAAATTGTTCATGAATTAAAATTGTTTTGTCTGGTAGATTTTATTTCATCATATGTACATGCTGCAATGTGCTTGTGTTAAATAGAGCAAGGTCAAAGAAATGATGGCTCCTGGTTCCTGTGGGAGTTCATTTCACTGTCTGGCACCAAAGCTGAAAATCTCTTCTCCTGCAAAGACTCTTACCCTTGGGGTAAAAAGTTGTATTGTAATTGAGAGTCTGCCAACAACTTGAATGGGAATATACCTGTTCAGCAAGATGCAGCAATTTTTAATTTACTGATTTAATTCATTCTTGTTATTCAATTAATAATCAACTATTTCTTTCATTATTTAAACAGAAGACATTCTATGAGGATTTTCTCCTTTTGATCAAAGCATCTGAATGACTGGATACACCATGATGTGGTGAGATTTTACAGCTATCCAGGGCTGTCCTGCAGAGCTCACTGTACTTTTTTGTGTTTTACAACTTGATATTAATTTTGATTTCCTCTCTACTCTTTTACAGGTGAAAAATATACCTCCTAAACTGAAAAGGCTGAAAGGACAAGAGAAGGAAAGAGTTTCAGGGTTCTAAAAAGATAGAGATGGATATAGGATGAAAAAGATAACTGAATAAATATAATTGTATTTGTCCTAATTTTTCCACCACTTTTTATCCTGAACTGGCTTGTACTGATTTACTTCTGCTTCTACATGAATAAAGTAAAAGATTAATTTTCATCATGAAGTATTTACTGCAATCAGAGAAGGTATTGTTATTGGATTCAAAGGGCTGCAACTGTGGAGAAATATTGGGACAGAAAGACGTTAGAGTCGCCTTTCAGCTAATGAAAGCTAAGCAATTTCCTAACAAACAAAAAAAAAAAAGGAAAGAAAAAGTGTTAATCAGAAAATGTAAGTTAATCTATGAGGCTTGCAGTTCCCAGCAAAGCACTAGCAAACAGTGCACACTTAATTGTCTCCTCGATGTTATAGGTTTTCCAAATTACAGTTTCAGCCCTCTGAATGCAGGCAGCACACCGGTGTAGGAAGCATTTACCTAAATGAAGACATGCTCCTGTACCACCTCTGCCTCCCTCCTTACTTCTTATCTTGCAGCCAGACTGAGTAAGAAAGCTAAACACCATGCTGTCTTCTGTGCCAGCCCTTTAGAAAGAACTGCCAGAGTCAAAACACGGGTGGATCACATCGAATACATTATACACATACCCCTCACTCTATATGTGAACAATATGGCAGAACCATCAGATTTGCTTGGCACGGACAGAGGATGCTGTGATACTGTGTGATATACCTTGATATGCACATTGTACAGAATCCCTCCAGCAAGGTAACAGGTGTCTAATCCAAACTGTGAATCACCTAGATCTAATCTTTTCTTGCTCGGAAAAGTGGTTCTTGCTTCTATACTAAAGAAAAAACTTACACATTTCCTTTCTCTACATCTCTGAAATTGTAACTTTGAACAGTGAAATAGAAATATATCACAGCCACATACAAAATTGTTTAAAAAGCCTACTTTTCTTCCAAATATTTCAGTGTTTTATGGATTTATACTAATCACACACTTTTAGACTTTGGGATATGTAATTTTGGATAAATACCAATATTTTACTACCACTGTCTGTTAAGAGTTTTGATACAGGTCGCTTTAATGTAAGATCTAGGGAAAATAAAGTAACAAAGACTTCATTTTTCTAGGACTTTAGACTAGAGACATGTTATTCATACACACATATATAAAACAGTAGTCATAGTATTCCTATAGCAGAAATCGGACCAAGATCAGACAACTACCCTCATTTCAGTCATATGTAAGAAGTGATATGCCTGTCAAAATCTCAAGCCAGCTTATAGCCAAGAATTACAGGCAGACTGTGAGTCTGCTCAGGAGGGAAAAGTGGTTGGGCAGAGACCCTTTCTGGCTGATGCTCTGGGTACGTGAGAGAGGAGGGAGACAAGAATAAGAGACATGAAAGAAAGAAGACAGAAAACCACCATAGGTATTTTCATGTAGTGTTTTGAGAGATGCCCAGATAGTGAACATGGAAACATGGCGCCAGGAATTGCTCATGTAACAAAATGAGACACCATCTCTTAAGCGCGCGGTGAGGGGTTCAGCACGCTGTTGACATGCCATTGGCTTGGCGTTCGGCAGTTTGGGTGCTCTCAGGGACACCTGCACCCCGGAGCTGTGGGCTGCCCACAGGCGTTTCTGCCAGCATTATACCTCCTGCCCAGGAGTTGCCGGTGCACACTGAAGGCAAGCCGACCTGGGCAGATGCCATGCTTCTGGCTTCTTGGAGACTCCTCTTTAAGGCTGCTGTTGACAAAGCCAAAGACCCTGGTTACGTGATGCTGGGGAAAAAAAAAAAACCTCCAAACCCTTCTAGAGGAAGTATTGGTGTTGGGTGCTGATTGCCAGAGATTTGGTTTAAATGATAAGATTTTTTTAAAAATAAAAATAGATGGACAAAATAAACTGAACTGAAAGCAAATCTGGCAGGAGGTTGGACTAGATGATCTCCAGAGGTATCTTCCAAACCCTATAATTCTGTGATTCTGTGATTCTTGTAAGACAAATTAATCTGAAGCCAGGGAAAAAAAATTGTGCTTGAATACCAGCGAGAGTGGCAGATATTTTGAGATACAATAAACAATTTTTCCTACCATCTTTCCAAAGCAATAAGCAGTAATAATGTTTAACTATCATGAATAAACTCTATACCTGTCCTATAATATTCATATGGTGCAAATCTGTCCATAAATACGCTGCTTTAGAGGCTCACAAGGCTTATCTTGCCTTTCTCCAGCTTTGCTGCTGGTGGTGGGTTAGCAGAAGACAAAGGGGTAGCATTTTCCGTCTGGTGATTTTAAGGCGTGTAATTAACCTGCTTCTATTTACTGGATACACAATTGCTCCCGTGAGAGTGAACTGGGCTCCTTTGAGGCGTGTAACAAACAAACAAAATGGACTGGCTGTTTAATCAAGTAAGTGCCCTAACGATGCCCTCCTAGGCACAAACATTGGTGGGTTTGAGAGAGAGCTTGAATGTTGTTGACTTTTGGTCATGTTACAAAGGCCATTTATTTACTCAGATTTCTTCTCAGAGAAGAGCTGAATGGACAGACTTATTTCCTCTGATCATGGAGGAGAGTTTTTGACATTCTGGATAATTTGATTATATTTTACTACTCTTTAGCTTTTCTTTTCTTAGTTTATTTAAAAAAAGAAGTAACTTTCGAGATGTATTCCAACTCACTAATCAAATAAAATAATTTTAAGACAAGTGCACATTTTTTCTGGGTTTAAGGATTTAGTCTATAAGAAAAATCCAAAGAAAAATTAAATATTAATTCCATGAGTTGCTTAATTTCAGATCAATATGGTGTATGAAGGGCCAGATTTACACGGAATTTGCTGAGCCAACATAAACCCACAGCCAATTGTATTCAAAAGGAGAACTTAAATACTCCCAAGAGAAAAAAAATAATATATTGCTTGCTAAAAAAATACTTATTAAATTATGAAATTAGCATGTTATCTTTAAAAAAAGATCTTTCTTTCCAGGCTTTAAACAGCTATAATCATAACGTAAGCAGTCCTCAGCAATTACCCATCCATAACACTGCCCCAGCAGAAATGTAAACCCAGAGAGATTAATTCTTTACACTAGCGAATAAACATCACACTCCTATATCACCCTTCCTTCAACTCCGATGACTGAAACTAGTTTTTTATGGCATAAAACTAGAAACTAGCAGGCAGATTCATAACAGACAATCTGGAAGAAAGAAGGTACAATGTCCCATCGTGCGAAGTTTATTAAACCCCTCACACTGCCAATATCTTTCTAGTACACCTTTGACTGCACTTGCTTTCTGTAGCTACAGTTAACGGCTCATAATCATCTAGTAATTAATGTTCATACACACCGATCCTTCTTCAGCTCATGAAAAAAAACCAGATAGCTCCTTTAGATAAGAGCAATGAGATGAACAGCAAAGTTATTCCCAAAGATGCTTCTCCTCAGATGATCATTGTCTTTTTCCTCTTATTTGGCTGGAGTGTGTCATGTCCACTCTTCCTCTATCAAGCTTTGAAGTGGCTGATATTTGTGGAACTGTTCACAGGCTTAAAGTGGCCAACTGCTGGATATCTGGGGGAATATCTGACTCCATATGTCAGTAAGAGTCAGACCTAGAGCTCTACCAGCTCCTTGTCACATTTTTATTATTTAATTTCTAAGTGCTAGAGTGCAGTACCAAGCTGTCTGTGCTACCTTGTCATTATAGAATTACAGAATGGTTGAAGTTAGAAGGGACCTTAAAGATCTCACCTTGTTCCAACCCCCCTGCCCTGGGCAGGGGCACCTCCCACCAGACCAGGTTGCTCCAAGCCCCATCCAGCCTGGCCTTGAACCCCTCCAGGGATGGGGCAGCCACAGCTTCTCTGGGCAACCTCTTCCAGTGTCTCACCACCCTCACAGCAAAGAATTTCCTCCTAAGATCTCATCTCAATCTCTCCTCTTTCAGTTTAAAACCACTACCCCTCATCCTATCAGTCTTACTCTGTTAGGACTGGGTCCATGCTCACTTTTAATTACCACTGTAGTGTTTTCCAACGTGTAGCTGATTGTCTCCTCATCTAAGAGACTAATGTATACGACTAAGGGGTGCGTGATAAATCTGCCTTCCTGGTAAATGGCTTAGCTAATGGTTCATCCAACCAGCTGAACACAGATGCAGCCAGCAGGGCAGAGCCAGGAAAATGTGGTGGTTTTAGGTTTTTTTTTATAATGTGGTAATTTATTAATGATCACTGCTCACATTCATGACTTACATAACTCATTGTGGAATCCTACAGTATTATTCATGAGTGCATATGAAGGGGGATATATATATATATATTGTCCTTAAATCCAGACTGAACATAACTCACAGTGCAGTCTCCCAAAACTTGATCTCATCAACATTTTTGTCAGATAATGTGCTACAAATGGCTGCTTGCCATTGTTTGCGGACAGTTAAAAACAAATAAAAAATATTGAATGAAAACTTCCTGTAGCTTTTTTAAGTGGAGATTTTTCCTGTGCATACTCACACGCAGGGGCAGTCTGTATTAGAGGGTCCATCATTGGCATAAGGATTGAAGTTATGGTCTTTTCTGCCTATCCTGGACAGCTATCCAGCAGGGAATAGGCTGGGAATTTGTACTGCACATTTGCTAAAAGTTTATGGATGAAGTCCAGTGGCTCTCCTGACATTCCCTCTTTTACTAAACCAAGTGGTAGTGGCCAAGGTTATGCATAAGCCGTTCATGAGGTCATATAATAGTTGCTCTGTTACTCTCAGATGTTACAGGAATCACAGTTCATTCTGTCCTTTTTGTAATGCATTTTGTGATAGTTTAACGGTGAAAGCTCTATGTCTGACCAAATTTCACGCGGGCATGGGAGAGTTATAAAGAAATATCAATGTCATTTGTAGTGGAAAAACACAGTCCTTTGTGTACAGTATCTGTTCCTTCTCTCAAGGAGACTGAATGATATATATATATCTCATCATCCCTATTTTTCTTAATTTGTTTATATTTATCTCTATTTTAGTACTTGCTGACTGTTCTATTCAAGCAGCAGCTCTTAAATGAAAATACAGAATGTCAGTATCATTTTAAAGTTTTCACGAGATGATACCTATGTTTGTATTTCTCAGGGAGGTGCTAAAAGAAGTGGATGATTATTGTTGCTTATAATGGGGTCCATTCCAGAGGCTAAGAGGAGGCAAAGGGGATTTTATTTTATTTTATTTTATTTTATTTTATTTTATTTTATTATTTTTTTCCAGAGAGGAGTTTGGTCACCACTTCAACAAACCTACTGCCTTGTTCAAAACCTTGGCAAGAACTTCAAGGGGCTTTTCCAGCTGCATCTGATCGAACCTTACCATGAAGAGCAGAGATGAAATAGACTTTCTGGGGTTATTAGTGTCTGCCTCCTTTCTTTTCTACTGGATTACACAAACTGCCCTTCATGCTGGCTGGTTTTCAAGCACGGAAAGACCAGGTGTGCATTAATCTATGGGTGAAATGTATTTTATTGGACTTAAGTGTTTTGTTTATAGAAACAGAACAAAAAGATCTAGCAAGGAAAATAAACAAATACTGCATTTTCTTAAATTATCTTGACATGAGAATTTAGTGTACCCAAGAGAAGCTTTGTTTACTTCCTTTTACAAACACATTCCTTTGAAGTCAGCAGAACTAAAGGTATTTGATTTGTGTCCGATATTCCTGGAATAATACGTCCAGTTGCAGCAATCTTTTTTACATAATTTCTTTTAAACACGCTAATGAGTCAGGTTCATTGCTCTCATTTATGTTTTATGATGACATTTCAGAAGTTGTGTTGTTCAGAGTCCCATACTCAGGCTCACAACGATGCAGAGGCAGTGCAAATTGGCACCACCATTATGTCTGCCAGGAAAAGGCATGTTTGCATAGCACATATAAACTTATTTACAGTCAACAAAGCAATGTAATGAGAGGTGTCCACCCAGTTGGGTAGGATACTGAAAAAATACCTTTACATAATGAAAAGGGAATGGTGTCAGGCAGAAGTCCATTTGCATAGGAGGCAAGGTTACGAAATGTGTTATTGTCTTAATTAAATCCTTTTGCAGGACTGGAGGCTCAGGATGTCCTAAAGGCAAATACAGAAACTCGACTTAATTCTGACAGCCTCCAGGGGCAACACTGAAGCCCAGGTGGGGCAGAAGGATGTCTGAGGTTGTCGGGACATTTCAGACACAAGCCTTCTCTGCTGTCTTTAGTTTAATAGTTGCTCAGCTCCCTGAGCCTCCCATATCACCACCTTCTTCTCACAATAATCTTGGTTTTCCATTAGGGGCACATGTGTTACTGCATTCAACGTACTCTTGTCTTCCCTGTGTAAGATGCCACTGAGTCTACCATGATCTGTTAGACCTATATTTCTGTATCACCTAAGAGTAGTTTAAATACGTTGGCAGCATTATGAATGGTACAATGTCAAAATGTCCTTTTTACCCATTGAGTCAAATATCTCAGACTCATAGCTTAAAGGGCAGTGAGAAGGGATATGGGGATTTAATTTTCAATAAAGAGTATAGAGAGAAGGAGGCAAGCACTAGACAAGATTAAGATTTTGTTAGCACTGTTTATTACTAGATCTGAGGGTCCAACTTAAACTTAGCTCAAGAAAAAGGAGTTCATTCATGAAGTTCACTGGCTTAGGATCAAACTCTAAAAACATAATCTTAGTTTTCAGTCTACTAGCCGATTGAATTGAAACAGCTCAAAACACAAATCAACAGTGAGTGTAAATGAGACATTGGTTCAGAGACACGTGAAACTAAAATCTAAGAAAGTCTAAACATTTTGTTGTAGCAAAAGTTTCATGTTTACCTTTAGAGCGTGGCCAACATTCTTAAATGTTGTGGTTTATGATATGACAAAGTGTTATGTGGGTCCAATAACATTGGAGGTGCCACAGATATCAGTAACAGAGCTAATGTGTTCTGTCTGTTAGCTTATTGCCATTTACAACTACTGTAGACTACTTACAACAAAATTTGAAAGCATTGTTATTGTACTAATACTGTACTATTTACTGTAGAAGGGGAGATAATTAAATACAATTAATTCACTGCATCCAAGGTTGCTTCATGACAGCAAAATCCTACTGCTAAAGATAGCACCAAAAACTTACTTCATCAAGTTCCTGAACAAATATGATTTGTCCAACGGGCATGTTCCTGGTGCACAGATTTGTCTCAGATGTTTTCTCTGCCTTTAGGGTGAGAACCACTTTCCAGAGGGTGCTCTACATTCCTCAACTAAACAGCCTGGATGGTCAAGTTGTGTTTTAAGAGCTGTGAGACCAGCTTTGATACACTGCTAGTGTGAGGAAATCTCAGTGTTTTTGGTCCAGTGCCAAGAATTAGATCTTTTTGAATCACGGAGTTATGGCTGCTGACATCAGAGTCACTGACAGTTAAAGGAAACAATTACATGTGGCATAACCAGAAAAGATGATCGGGGATGTTTTGATATTACAAGTTTGGGCTAGTTTGGGCTGTTGTTGTGTAGTTGCTATTTGTATCCTGTAATTTTTGTGTTTCCGTTCTGGTTAAGCGTACCTTCTCCCAAACAATAATGGAATGCTTTGTGTCTGAGTCAAATATTGAGAATAAAATTGAAACTGAAGGAAAGTTCTAAACCAAAATGAATTGATAGTTGAAAAACTGAAAAAAAAAAAATTAAGAAATGACAACAGAAATCAGTGAGATCAGACTCAGTGATTAAATTGATATTCCTTCACTGCAGAAAATCTGATATACTGGGACAATTTCCTAAAATATTTCAGGTTGAGCTAATTTTTGTTTCTAGAAAATAATATAATAACAAAAGAATTTTGGCACAACTTTTGGCCAACTTCTATCAGTAATCTTCTTCTGAATCAGCACAAATTAAGTCCTCAAAACCAGAAACTCTATCCCAACTGATCGCAGTTTGAGGAAAAAGTTGATCTTTGCAGGTGGGTCCTAGATAACTTAAACTGAAAAAAAAACACTCCAGTTGTGTTGGAAGACAATATGGATGAGCTGATGTGAGGTTTTTTTTCTCTATTTTACTTAACAGTAAAAGATAGGCAGATCTCAGAAAGGAACATCACAGCTTGGTGGAAGATGCCAGAGTGCAACTTATGATAATAAGAAACATTAGCACCTCTCCTATGAAAACAGGCTGAGAGAGTTGGGGTTGTTCGGTCTGGAGAAGAGAAGGCTCCAGGGAGAGCTTAGAGCCCCTTCCAGTCCCTAAAGGGGCTCCAGGAGAGATGGGGAGGGACTCTGGATCAGGGAGGGGAGCCATAGGACGATGGGGAAGGGTTTTAAACTGAAAGAGGGGAGATTTAGATGAGATCTCAGGAAGAAGTTCTTTCCTGTGAGGGTGGTGAGACACTGGAACAGGTTTCCCAGAGCAGCTGTGGCTGCTCCACCCCTGGAAGTGTTCAAGGCCAGGCTGGATGGGGATTTGAGCAACCTGGTCTGGTGGGAGGTGTCTGCACCCATGGTAGGGGGTTGGAACTGGGTGATCTTTAAGGTCCCTTCCAACCCAAACCATTCTATGATTCTATGATAACTCCGATCAAGGGGGACTGAATCCAAGGTGGCACCAATGTTATGAAACTTCTTCATAGCTGCAAATAAGTATCCTTGTCAAAGGACTGGGCATGTAGCCCCTTGCCAAACTCCTATAATGTTTGACTCTTTTAAGGGCAAACCTGCTTAAAAGATAGATGCTCAGTTCCAAAAGCTTGTGGAGACAGTTTGGATTAATGACCTTTGGGCCATATTTAAAACACATTGATGAAGCCTCGTGTGGCGTCTTCTGATGTACTGTCCCCATTCCCTGGATAATGCAAAATCTCAGTCTCTAAGCCTCTTAATTTGGCACTTTTCATGAGATGCATATTGACTTTAAGAAGCAAAAAGTAAAAGTAATAGAAACTTTTAGGCAATAAAAATAATTGCTGTTCAAGCAAGAATTTTAGAGTCAGTTACCCTTGAAAACACGTCCCTGACCATTTAATTTTTGGCTTTAAACCATGTAGGTACTTTGCAAATTGTTAGAGGTTTTTATGCACTGGGGCAATTCCAAATGAACCTATTTCCTCTGCTAAAACTAAAGAAAAATGTCTTGGCACAAAAATTAAAGTTGTTGACACTTATAGGAAAAAAATGTGAGTAGTTATTTGAAGTAACGAGCAATTTCTTATATGTAAAAGGCTTAAGCTGCTGTTGCAATAATTTTCTATGTTTTACTTTCCAGTAGAACTGTTTATAATAAGGATGTTTCAGATATTCAGTGCAGATTGTATTACTATGTTCACCAGTTACTCAGGAGAAGTGAGCTCTTTGTGTCTTCTCCAAAGTCATCAATCACTGACCTTAAACACTTAAGCATTTCCTAGAGATCTTAGCATTGCACCAGTTCTAATGCCCCATTTAAAATCACAGGAACATTTAAGATCTGATAAGCATTGGAGAAATACAGGAAGCACAAATAATCTGGGATTTCCAGATGCTACTAGATTATAAATGACAAAAAACACAATTTAGAGAAAGCCACGGGTAGATTATCTTTAACTGTCCCTTCTTTGTTGATCTCCATGGCTTGCTTTCCTCCTAGCATCTCTTTTAGCAGTGTGCTTCACACTTATGATTTAAATTAAGTTCTTTGAGAACTGGTGTTTTCTATAAATTTACAGAGCGGCTGTTAAAAAATATTTTAATTCCTTATACTGCCTTCACAATCCAACTTAAGTGTTACTGATGCTACATCAGCACATTGTAAGAAACTAGTCATTTTTGTCATCCTAAAGTTATGTACTAATACAAGCTAAAAAGCCCCATAAAACTTCTTTCTATCTATACTCCTTGAGTGTTGTATTCTAACACCCTCCAACCTGCCAAGGAAGCACTCACCTGAAACCTAAACCAGAGGCCTCCTCATTCATCTTTTTGTTGTTTTTTAAAATTTATTTATTCATTAAATTGTATTTTGGTTAGCTAATGACATCTAGTTCTTCTTCAACCTTCATTTTCTTCCAGAAAACTTGTACATAGCAGCTATAATTCCTAAAGGAATAAATGAGTCCTAGTAGTCTCTTGGTATTTTATATCTCAAAGAGAAGAAAAGTGAATCTGGTGTTACAGTGCTGCAGAATTCCCCCATGAGGTGTCAAACACCCAGATCTAATAAACTATATAGTTCTGTTGTCGACAGGATCTTTCTCCTTTCTGCTTCTCCAAAACATGCAGTGTCTATTGTCCAAAACAGCACTTGGATTCTGGCCCCTTAACTTTCAAGAATTCTATCTTAAACAATTTGGGTTTTCTTCTGGATACTTGGGCATTTTCACATTTTTCAATGTAGATACAAAGATATTTGAGAACACTGCCCTGCTAGATGACAGTCACTTTCATGAGCATAAAATTGGTATTTAGAAAGACTGGGTGATCTTTATGACTAACTTTTGCTGGATACATTTCAGAAGTTTCTTTGGAGAGACGGGTCTTGATAAATGTTACTTTCTTTTTCTTCTGTGCTTTTCTTTGTGGGTGTTTTATGCTTTTTCATTGCTTTACAACACTTAACAACCTTTTAAGCTTTCACCTTGGATTCATACCTCCAGATAGTGTTTTAAATTTTCCTTTTCTTCCCAATCATAACTACTAGCTGAAGCCAGCAAAAAAAATTCTATATAAATAGTAAATATGTTAATTAACAGTTCCCCCTTGAGGGAAAGACGTGTTTTTAAAGCCATCCAAACACCATTCTGTGGCCAGGTCACAATTCCAGAGTTCAGTGGATCCAGCTTTCATGGGATAATGCAGAAGGTATTTCAGAAAAGCTTAAACTGTGCTTTTATAGATCCTTTACTACTTATATTTTGCTGATTATGTATGTTTACTACCAAATAGCATGAACAGAAAAAGGAATAAAACTCTATGATAATAGATTACTCTCTGAATGGGAAATTGTTGAACTTTCTGTACTTTTTAGAAGTCAATCAAAAAGTCTTTCTCTGGCAGAGGGTGGATTGCTCATACTCTTTTATTGCTGTCTCACTGATATCAAACAGAATGGAGTTATACGAAACGATGTTATGCAGTGAGAGACAAGGATTTATTAAGTGGCTATGTATGAGAAACAGGAAATGATATAGCTTCATAAATATCTGTGATCTTGTTCCCTGACTGGAACACTTTCTGAACCTCACTTTCTGTGGTTCTACCCGCTGTTGCATCCCATGATGAGCTGAAAGAAACCCTGATAAATATTACTGCAAAACACTATTATCTCAATATTTTCCATTCCATTTGAAAGGGTTTTTCCATTTTTATGTTCTAACTTTACAAAAAAAATCCTAAGGTTCAGACACTAATTTTCAGATGATAAACATAATTCTTAGTGTTCATGAAGCTAAACGGAGGTCATGATTATTGTGCAATTAGTCACAGACTACACATAATAAGTAAGAATTCAAAGTCCACATTTCATCTGAAGCTGTGAGGAGTTTCTCATGGGTATTTTTAGGGGGTGATTTTATTTATCTATGATTAGCTTGTGCTTGTGTGATTCTGCAGTTGTATAAACACACAAAACTCCCTGTACAAAGTAGGGACCTGCTCCTCTTTTTTATCTCCCTCCATCTGTTATTACTCACCTGAGGAAGACAGCTTAGGAATAGTGCTTTCTTTTCATGGTGGTTTGTAGATATCCCAAGATAGTTTTAACGTCTTCTTTGGACACTAGCAAAAAACAATAGTTAAAAGCACCACAACACCACCACCCCCAACTTATTAGTGACATATTTAATTTGTTTTATTTGGCGAGCGTTTCACATTCTGAGCTTGCACGAAAATTTGCTTGCTGTAGCTGAGTGGGTGAGCGAGTAAAAGAGCAGGAAATTTTTTGTTTTTAAAATATGGGATGAAATACAGATCAAACAATGTTTAGTGCAATATTAATTCTTTAGACTGAGGCATGCTAGAAATGGTTGTTTTGAGCTGTGGTTGGGAAGGAGGAGGAATGCAGGAGCAGTCAGCTTGGAGCGAAGAAGTTACCTGTGAGCAACAGAAAGACTGGAAAGAAGATGGGCACATTTAAAGGATATCAGATTTAACTGGGATGAAGTAACAGCTGTCCAGAACCACCATCAGGAAAACTGCTCCCATATCATAGAGCTGTCCATCTCTTTGCCAGCACAGGGCAAAGATGGGATGACTGGTTTCCACAAAAGAATTTAGAAGCCTTTTCTGAATTACAAAACCTAACTCATCTTCCTGGGAAGTGCAATGCAAACAAGTTTATGCAGGGGTCCATTGAGCGAGACCCTTGTTTCTGCAGCTAACGTCAAATGCTGTCTGTAACGGAGAACCTTGTGGTAGATAGCAAGCTACCAAATAACATAGCTTTAGGAAAAATTTCTTCCTATAGATGTTAGGCTAAAGTTTAGTGTCTGTTTTCAAGCAGCAGTTGTATTTCCTAGTGGGTAGGCTTGGTTTTTCCCATTCTTTTGCACTTAGGTCAGGAAGCCTTTAATCCCTACTTCTCTTTTGAATTCTCTCAAGTTTTTTACCATAATAGTACCTTGTAGTGACAAGGTCTAGTGGTTGACGTTTTGACGTGTAGAAATGTAATTGGTCTTACTGATTTTGAGTTTTGTTTTATTTGCATTCAAAGGATGCCCTCTTCTTCCATGGAAATAGGAACTCTCTTGGCTCTATCTGCCTTCATTTAGCCATTCATTATTTCGAATGTCTTCAACTGAGCCTCTCCTATTTCTCTCCTTTCTAAATAAAGAAGTTCCAGGCTGTTTCAATCACACTTCATATGGAAGTTTTTCTGCAATTCTGAAGTCTCTTATCAGGCACTTCTATTAATAGAGAATTAGGGAACTGGAAATTTAAACTAGGACTAAACTTAGTGCCTGGATTCTTGCTTATAAAATGATGCAAAAAGGAATCCCATCGTGCTCAAATATTTACTTACAAATCTGTGTGTAAATTTTGTTGTTTACTTACACTTTTATTCCCTTTTTTGCCTTTTTTCCTCTGTATCTGACAGCCTCTGCAGTCCCCATTCACACCCACAGTCCACTTTTGGGCAGAAGATAAAAGGTAAAAATTAATCTCAAGGGATGAACTTTCTCTTCCCTTTTCTGTTTCATAACCGCCGTAGCAACATCAGTGTTTGGCAGGTGACATCGGTGTTTCATTGCTCTCCACCCCAAAGATTACCTGGGAGGTCTGTATAGTCATTACCCTCCTCCTTTCCTACCCTGACCAGCTCTGTGCTCAGCAGGGGATGTAGTCAGTAGATAGTTGCTGGAACGTGGCATTTCCAAACAGGATATGTATGGTCTGCTATCACTGTGAGGTCTCCGTATCCTATCCTATTTCAGGGGTTTTTTTTCACCCTGTTACTGGCATTAGCGTTGCTCACGAACACATTAAAAGAAATGTTGTTATGATAAGGCTTTAATATGTCACTTCTTATTTTATCAAGATCATACAAGATCAACAGAAGAAATTCCGTCACGGAAGTTAGACGTAACCTCAGTGTACAATCCCAAATTGGAAGTCCTAAACCGCAGGGGAGTTTACAAGACAAAAATGAGGTTACAATTTAATACGGATATAATCCACACTGTTGCAATGAGCAATGTACTTCTGAAATTCCTTGGGGACCGAGTCTACATTTTTCTAAAATACTCAGCAGATTTTTCTTTTACCTGATGCCTCATGAACCCAGTCAGCGACGCTAACCGAATACCACCAGGAAAATCTCAGCGCAGCAAGTTTGTAAGTACTCTGCTAGCAATTTCCTTCAACAGGAGTGACAGGGACAGCATTCTTACAGCAAAGAAGAAGTGGACATGTTTCGCTGCAGAGCCAAGATTTTATTTTTTCCCTAATGTCTGCCAAACCATTCAAAACAAAAGGAGGCAGCTGGCAAGGCTTCAAAAGGAGTTTTGTGGATGAAGTAACTCAAGCTGCACTGCTTTACCTGGCTAAGCTCTTGGAGACCAACAAAGATAAAACATACAACTTTTGGGTCAGCCAGGAACCTCTTTGCAAAACTACAGATGGAAGTTTGCCTGGTCATTGTAATGTAACGAGGTATTCAAAGATGATTAAACAGTACATTGTCCTTTAATTTTGGACACGCATTTCTTTAAGATATAAATCAAAAGTGTGCTTTAGATTTGACAAGGAATATCTTAGGACAAATCAAATGAATACTTACTCTACATGGATATTTCCTTGGTATAAGGGCTTTTTATCAATTTCTTGTGTGTTTTGTACATCCTACAGTTATTCTAAAGTATTGAAACTGCTAACTCAAAAAAGCACGTATCTACATAATCGAGAGCAGTACTGGTCAGTTTCTCTTTTTCTTGATGAAAAATGTTGACATTTGGTTGTTTTCCAAGTTGAACCAAAAAGGCCTCTCTAACAGTTTTGAGGCAAAACTTAGGTACAGATGTCACAAATGGATTAAATATGCTGCCAGAGAGGTATGATGGTAAAATACCAACTGAATCTGGGCGTATTTAACCATATTCTCTAGGCATGTAAAAGGAGAAAAATCATTAAGACATTAAAAAAAAAAAAAAAAAAGGTGGCCTCTAAACGCTTATGGTAATTTGTCAACATGGCATGTTGTTTCTAGCAATGTCTCAGGACAGGTAGGGGTGTAGAGGAAGGAGCCTAAAGGGGATTGTGTTCCAGCTTCAGCAATCATAGAATCATAGAATCATAGAATTGTCTAGGTTGGAAGAGACCCTTTGGGATCATCGTGTCCAACCAACTACCCTACTCTACAAAGTCATCCCCTACACCATGTCCCTTAACACTGCATCTAAACGGCCCTTAAACACAGCCAGGGATGGTGACTCCACCACCTTCCTGGGCAGCCTGTTCCAATGCCCTATCAATGGCACAGGGTAAAGGCATGGAACAGGTATTAACAGAAGGACCGGGTCACAAAAATGTCCAAGCCTTCTTAAGGGCCACATCAGGAACACAGCTAAAATCAGGGAAAAATTTACATTTGATTGACAGATAGAGAGAACTAATAGACGAAATCAAAGGAAAATATTTTGGAGCAACAGGCAAAGTAATAGTTACTGTTGACTTCTGGCTACCCTACAACAGCTGAAGGAATGCTCTAAGGCCAGAGAAGGTACCGCAGCAAAGTACAGATGCCTGTATATGCAAACATACATAATGCAAGCATGCACGCACACATACATGTGCCCACACATTGCTTTTTTTTCCTCATTGTCCCCTGTGGTCACTTCAGTAATGTTGCAGGCTTAATAATGAAAAGCCGTCTGTTACAAGGTCTGGAAATTTGGCCATCTGTACTTGATTTCTACTAGATGATATTTCTGTGGAAGAATGACAAGGTGAAGCTATGAAATCAGTTAATCTTATTTATAAATTCCACTGTGTCATATCTGTAATCTGCAAAATTGACCCAACAGAACATTACAATGAAGTAATAGATCATTTTCCCATCATAAATTAAGGCAAACTTCACCCAGCACCAAACCTATTGCAAACTTTGTTTCATTCTTATAAAGAATTTTGTCTTTCATTATGTTATAGCTACGTACCCTAAACCCATTTGGAAAAAACAGATTCAGTGTTTCCACCAGCCTTTTCCCCTGTCAAATACTCCATAATTCCACCCAAAAGCTAGAAATAACTAAAGCTCTTCTTAATCCCCTGAACCCATTTTATGGCAGGGAGGTAGGGAAAGGGAAGTTGAAGAGCAGCTTCTTGACCATCAGGCTGGGGAGGCTTTCACAGACTGCCTGTGTCTCTTAGGAATGGAATAAGTAGGGATTGTAAAATGCTGTCTTAAACTTGTGTCCGTACACAATGTGCTCTGTCATATTCAGCAGATTGCCCACAGCATATAAGTAAATTCTTAAGATTTAGTAGTAAATAGTTAGGAGATTGACTAGTTCCTCTGGAAAAAGAAGTCATGTTGAAAAATAACTGAGCAGGGTTTTTTATTTGATAACCTTGCTTATAGGCTTTTTTAACACCACATAAATCCAGCCATCGCGTAGGATTATTGGGCAGCATGAGTGTTAGAGGATGGGCAGGCTGGTACTGAAGAATAGAATCTTAAGAAAGGCTTTATAAGATTTATGGAAGGAAAGGCTGACACCAGCAGAGAACTCTGTGTGCCCTTTGACTAGTGGGAAAGGACAAAGTGTGTCAAGATGTTTTGCATCTTTCCCACCAGCCTTGGGAGAGGACCGGCGGGTCTGTTTCATTCAGTCATTCCTCAGCTCCTCCTTGTGCCCAGCCCTACCGTCTCTGGTGACATAATTGAAATCCAAGAAGAGTCAACTGTCGGGGACATTGACTTGGGGGTATTTTACACTCCCTTAAATAGAGATTGAGAGCACGGACTCAGAGTTGATTGAAGCGAAAATGGAAAACTCTGCAGCTCTTAACATTTTTTTCCAGGGTTGGGAGAAGCGAGAAGGTTTTAAAAGCAGCGTGGCCTTCTGCCAATGCCAGAGATGTGTTTCAGAGTCACGGGACGACCTGGTATGATGCTGAGAAGTATTTGGTGAAGCTCACAGGATGGCACTACAGCAGGTGCTGTGGTTGGGAGGCAGACATGATAGACAAGAGGCTTTGCACTTGTAAGCCAAATCGGAATTGGAGATTGACCGTTGCTCATCAGCAGCCTGTCAAAGTCAAGGTGGAAGAAAAAAAAACCCAAAGTCATATGAGCTATTTTCACCCAACAGTGTGGGATGTCCTCTGGAGTGCTTTTGGAACAGGTCAAAATTCATATAAAACTGTCACAATTATCTGATTAACTTCTAGCCAAAAACTTCCACATAAAAAAATTAAAGATGAAAGTATATACATCTTCAGAAGGGAAGAGCTTCACAGACCAAGGGCACATGCTTTGCACACATGCACGATGCTTTATTATGCTTTAATCAGCATTATATTAGGTTTACTGGAAAAATCATATAAATATGTCCGAAAGGCTTTTAAAAGATGCTTGTCCTTTAGCTTTAGAAAGTGAGGATGGTTTAGAACTATTTTGATGAAACAGGAAAGATTAGAAAGTCTAGGGGTGTCCTGGACCTTTATAATGGGTGCCTTTTTGACCACACCGAACATTTTACAAAACCTTGCTGTGATTGTGCTTTCACAACGGGGATGATAGTTCATACTGGATGTGTTTTAAACTTCTCTAGCTTTTTTCTGCATGCTCTCTGGAACATTAAGGGGTCCAGTGAAGAATGGCAGCATTAGAATGATGTAGGTGGAAAATCAAGCTCCTAACCGTGTAAGGGTGACACTGATCGTTAAGGCAATGATGTTGTGCATCAATATTGTGCTAATGACTATATGTGAGTTGTATATATGAATAACTGCTCTTCAGAAAGGTTTAGCTTACTCGGGGACAATGATCCCTCCGAAGTCCTATAAGTCAGGAAATAGCTGTAGCTCAGCTTCCCTCCCAAGGTATCAGAGGAAAACCAAGTCTGGGGGAGCTGGGGAAAGAGAATATTTCTTTGATTTACAGCCAGTGTTTGCTGAAGTATATTGGTCCCCAGTACGGGGAAATTTTTCTCTCTAATTTTTAGACAGCATTAATTTATTTTGCTGTTATAAAAGTCCAACCTTCATGAAAAAGATATTGCTCAGTACTTACAGCAACAACTCTCCCAATAAGCCCAATATGGGCAAAACTTTTCACTGAGAGAGTGACTATTGTAACTTTGATCTCCACTGGAGACTCTACAAACAAACTCCTCAGGTTTCAAATTTACTGGCAGTCTGGCACATCACTGCCATAAACACTAGGACAAAGAGAAAAGATTTTTTATATGTCTGCATATAGAAGGGTATTAATTATAAATAATGAGTTGAGACTGCCTGCAGAACAGCTGTGATTCTTTTAATGAATATTGTCTTCCAATGGCTGAAATAAAATGTCAAGACCGGTGAAGATTTGCAATTGGAAAAGCTATATAAGCTATTTATAAAAGCAAATCGACTGTAAAAACATATTTGCTAAACATTTCTGGCTTCTATAGCACAGCGGTACACTGAATTTCTTAGTAAAACATCTATCCTCACCACTGGTATAACCTCCCAGAAGTAAAGTAAGTGCAGTTTACTTGGTGAAGATTAGAGCTGATTGGAGTTTTCTTCTGAAGCCGGAGAATGGCTTTAGACTTTCTATAAAGCTAAACCAAACAATATCGACCATGCTGATGATTTTGAAGAGATGCATTTAGGAGGTGGTAGGGCTTGTACTTTACCAAAGTTTTTTCCTGAAGGTGATGAGGACAAAATGGTGATTCTATCCAATTCTATCCAATGATTCTACCACTGGATTCAATCATTCTATCCAAGTCTATCCATTCAATCCAATGATTCTATCATTCTGCGTGCAGGTGGCGGGCAGGACATGGATAGGGAATGGCTGCTTTGGGGCGGCAGCCAAGGGAGACTATGGCCCTGTGAAACCTTTCTGTAACCTGCTAGGGGACAACCAGAACTCTACCTGGCTTCTTTGGGAGAAGCTGCTTTGGGAGAAACTTCTTGTTTTGGGCTTCCTCAGCAGGCCCTGGCTGGTCACTTTACCCTGCCCACCTCGCCTCTGCACCAGGATGTAGGATGCAGGGAGTGCCACCATGCACGCTCTGCCCTACCCTGCCTCCACCAGGGACCAGGGGGAGCCCCAGGGAGGTCACGACTGGCCGTGGAGGGGCAGAAAGTCCTGTGGAGAGTGAGAGATGTCCCAGCAGAAGTTTGCCTGCTCAGAGCTTTGTGGTCGGGGCTGCATTTCAGCTCCATCACCCGATGGCCCTGTTGCGATCGTCGTCCCCCTGGCTCTCCGCCACCCTCCCTGGCCTGGATCCCGCCTCCCTGTCCCACAACCCCAACAACAAGTGAGTCCACTGGTTTCTTCCTCAGCATCCACTGTGGTTTGGGGAAAGCCCTAGGGATGTGTCCCTCTGCCACAGCATCCGCCGCAGCAGCGTTCCCTCCTGGGGACGTTGTGTGCTTGGCAACCGAATTGGGCTTGTTCCAGCATGCAGTTGTTATAGGTTTCTTAATGAAATTCCCAGGCAAAACCCATAAACAAACAAAAAAAAATCCCCAAAGATGTTAGCTTCTTGTTATTAATCACCCAACTAAAAATTATCTTAAAATAATGCTTATTAGAAGGATGAGCTTAAAATAATGCTTAAAAGAGAGGGGATGGGAAGGAAATGGAGCACTGAGGGAGTTTTAAAGAATTGGATGAAATCACTTTCATTGTGGAGTAAATTAAATGTTTCTGGCTTTTTTTTTTTTTTCTTTTTTTTTTTTTTTTTTTAGGTTGGTTTGTTTATTTCTTTTCCCAGTAAGTCACCAACAGATATTTTATGAAGTTACCCACAGCTCAACACTCTGCTCGTTGGAAAATGTTGGGTTTTTTGTTTCGCAGCAGAAAAAACAGTGAGGAGTGCAGTAAACATTTTAAACTTAGAGCTGCAACAGATACAGTAAATCACGTGTTGTTTGCCTGTTTGTCAGAGCAGGAATCCCCAGAGCTGCAGCGAGTTCAGTCCCAGCAGCAAGTTCACCTTGGGACAATTCCCCGGAGCGTCTCTGGCTTTTGCAAGGAGCCTTTTATGGTTCATTGTATTTTCCCTGTGACACACAGTCCGCAGTACTGGCTGATAGGTAGAGCTGGCCAGATTTTAGGCACCTGACTTGTGCCAAATGCAGGAGGTGGGTAAAAGTAAGGTGTGTGCCTGGGTTCCTAAATGGTCGATGGAAACAACACACAAATCCAAGCGCGACTCTTAGATGGCTCACCCTCCCTGACGTTTATACAGGGAACCAGCACCCCATGGCAGGCACTGCAGTTTGATGTCCTCACTTTGGGTGACATCTACCCCAGCTTTTGTGACTCAGTGTCCCCTATGGACAGTGGCTATTGCTGGTGCCCTGAGCATCTCCTGGTCTGAGAGCTGACAGAAGGAGGACACCAGTCAGCCGGAGAGAGCTGCAGCTGTCCCACTTCTAGATGGTAAATAGAATTAAAAAGAAGTTGAAAACTCCCATTCCTGTCTCTTTATGTTATTTATTGATTGATTTTTTTGTTACATCTCAGCTGAGTTCATGAACTCAGTTACTGTAGCTATTACAGAAATACTAGCTGGCCACTGGTGGGATGGGAGGTGGCCCGCAGTGGGGATGGGAGGGATGTGGTCTCCTTTAAGATGTGGTTCACGAAATGGAAAAGTTTGTGTAAAGGGAGTTGTCACTGTTCTGCTCTTTTTTGAACAGGTGCCCACATTACAAACACCACCGCAATTGGCAGTATGAGCAGAGAGGTTAATAAATTGGCTGATCCCAGCTATTCTTTCCGAATATCCTTGTCCTCTGAAATGCAGCAGCCCTGCTCAGGGACAATAGCTCAGTGAGATGGTGGCCCGCCTGCGCTGTCACCTCTTCTGTGTGTCAAAGAGTTTTAGCATTTCCTTCATTTTCTATGTTAGAAGCCTTTGTGTAGGTTAAAAGACTTCTTCATCCTTAAGCTCCTTTCATATATTTTTGCATTTTGGCTCATAACAATTAAGACATAGAGGGGCATCTCATCACCCAGTTTTAAACGACCTTTCCAAGTTTGCCCATAAACTGAGGTTGAGTCACACCACGGGGATGGGGGAAGAAGGAACGGTTCTGTGACAAAGCCAATTTAATACAGCCTTATCTGTGTAAAGCAGAGACTGGCAGGAGTAAGCACCTCAGAGTCTAAGCTTGTTAATTAATTAAGTTATTAGCAAACTTTTAAAGTAAGCTGTACACTCAGAAAATGAAATGGCTGTAAAAGGATAGTAGGAGAGTGATCTTGTTTCATTCCACAATTCAAACAAATTGCAGGCTCCTTTCACTGGTGTTCATACACAGGGAAACTGGAAGTTACATCCCAGTTTGCTTTCGGTGTGGAAAGCGTTAGTTCTAACACAGAATTGTTGTTTTCATTAATTTAAGCAGAATGTTTGCACAATTTTTTTTTGAAATTACCTACTACTTAACTGCATATAAACATACTGGTTTAAGCCTGCTATTCAGTAGAGCCCTGAGTAGTTTACAGACTGGAAAAACAGTCTTATCTAACTTTTCTGGCTAGCTGATTGTAAAAATGATAGCATTTTCTGTTTTTCTGAGTACATCACTGCTAGTGGAACATCTTTTTACATGCTAATAGCTAGTGCTAATGCCATATATGTCTAATGTAGTATTGCTTTTCTTGCTTGCTTGCCAGAGACAGACATGTCAGAACCGTGAAGGCCATTTATATTCACATTTTCCTTACCCTGACTACACTCTGCTCCACCTGTTCTAAGTACAGACCTGTTGGTACACATGTTGCTGAGACACACAGGATTCAGTGATGCTTTTGGGGTTGGTGATGTCCTCCTTTATGTTTTTTTCTGTGCTCAGTGTCACACAGGCAGCACTGCAGCTGGAAAGAGAAAAGCGGGGAGAATGTCTCAAAACCACTGGTAGGATATTATCTATAGAGAAAAGAACTGTCAGGAATTTGCCAGGTGCCAGTTCTAGCACCCGTTGTAGGTGTCAGCTTTCCTGCTCCTTAAGGTGGTGTCCAGATTTGCATTGGACT
Organism: Arenaria interpres; assembly: GCA_013399435.1. Taxonomy (NCBI): domain Eukaryota; kingdom Metazoa; phylum Chordata; class Aves; order Charadriiformes; family Scolopacidae; genus Arenaria; species Arenaria interpres. The sequence goes on along the minus strand of VXAK01002659.1, from coordinate 56,825 downwards.
TTCAGATTCAGTAATAATAGTAACCATGATAGATGTCTCTCCTGCTCTTCTAAAGGCCAAGCATCTCTGCCATTTTCCAGACGGAGATATATTTCTTTTCAGGTTGAATTATTGCAACTCATTTTGTCACAGTTATGGAAGATAGAGCCAAAATCATTAATTATGGACGAGAGAACTAATACAAATGAACTTAGGGTGAACACACTCATGGCAGGAGTTTGAAGGTTTTGAGCAATACTTCCATTCCTTCTACTGTATGGGAAATATCTCACTAGCTTTACTGAATTTTAGTTTGCACTTTTTGGGACAATTCAAATAAAATATGTCTTCACTCCTTTAAAAAAGAATAAACACATTTAAGAATTTTTTAATTTTTATTTTCTTAGTAGAGAGCACAACATACACATTTCATAAATGTTAGCAAGTGTGCATGATCTTACAGCTCGGTGGTAAACGGAGACAGGATATTAGAGACATAAACAGGGAGGTCACACAGCACCGGAAAGCACTGGCAGACACAGCACTAGCCAGAGGAAGGAACCAGCTGATACTGGAAGCAACTGCTGAAATCAGTATCTATCTATATACATCTCAGGCATGAGCAGCATTCAGAGTCATATGAAGGCAGTTGATGTGATATTTCGGAGAAAAGGGCATCAAGGACAAATTAAGGACACTTCAGAGAATTTACTGTAACAATTTTCTTTCTTTTTTTTTTCTTTTATAAAAAGATCTGTCAGTTAAACTTAGATCACAATAAATCCCAAAATATCTTAGGCAGAGTCAGAAGAGATTGGGTGAGCTATACTTCCAAAATAGAGGTGTCGAGGCTAGTGGATGCCAAGCAGGGAAACAAGAAAGCATAAAATTATATGACTGCAGCGAAGGTGCCAACACACCTAGGGAGGTCATAATTTAGCTGTCTGGCTTCCAAGAATACACATTTGAGGAGCACATGGTTTCTTGTTTCAAGACAGGCATCAAAGCAGCAGCTCTGATATATTAGCAGAGGCGCAGACTGAGGATGTCAATAGATGCGGCAGCCTTTCAGGAGATGCGTTTCTCCGGTGTTGGCACGCTGATTAATGTGCTAATTAAAAGGGAATGTAGGGAGCAGGAGCCATCGCCGTCGCGTCTCCCCCCGCAGCCCCACCGTGGCTGGGGGCTGGCAGAGCACCCCGCAGCACGCACCGCTCCAGCTGACAGAAGGAGTTTTTCTGGCATGGCCACACCGCCTCCCCAAGTCATGTAAGCGGAGCCAATATAAGCTCTCCCCTTCTGGCAAAGCTGCGCCCGCACCAGGAGGAGTTCTGCAAACATAGCAGTATCTGCTGGGGGACGTGAATTTTTCACGCCGGGAACTGACACAGCTATGTTGGCAAAACATTATAATTTAGAACAGGCCTAGGAAAAAAAAAAATGAAAAAAAAAAAAAAAAAAAAGCGTTTATCGCCCCATCCTCAGCCATTTGTAAAGCATTAGAGAACCCTAAATGCTCAACTTTCTGATAATCGTTATACTTTACAGACAGAGATTCTGATTTCGGTGAGAAGGCTAGTGTGTTAGGTTTGTGAAAAATACACCGATTCCTAATTTTTAGTAATTTCATAGAATCATCGAATGTGTTGGGTTGGAAGGGACATTTAAAGGTCATCTAGTCCAACGCTCCTGCAATGAGCAGGGACATTTTTAGCTAGATCAGGTTGCTCAGAGCCTCATCAAGACCGACCTTGAATGTCTCCAGGGATGGGGCCTCCACCACCTCTCTGGGCAACCTGTTTCAGTGTCTCACCACCCTCATCCTAAAGAACTTTTTCCTAATGTCTAGCCTAAACCTACCCTGCTCTAGTTTAAAACCGTTGCCCCTCGTCTTGTGACTCCACTGTCTGATCAAGAGTGCCTCCCCATCTCTCCTGTAACCCCTGCAGGTACTGGAAGGCCTCTATAGGTGCTAAGGTGCCTAGTAGTTTTGCTGACAGCATCTACAGAATGTATAAAATATGTAAATAACCAAATACAATTTGACTGCTGTACAGAAGTGTAAAGTGTCAGGAAACTAGCTGCATCTTCTGTTGGGCTGGAATCCATCTCTCCCATCCTCAGCCAGGCTCGGCTGGGAGGATGGCATGTACAGCCATGGTTCCTGGGACCGTCTGACCTAACTGTGTGTGAGTCCTCCTTTCCAGAGTTATGGTCAGCACCTGTAGTGAACCAAAACTGGGATTTTTTCCAAAAGTAAGTATTTTTTACGTGAAGTAATCTTATCAAAGTAAGCGAAGTAGTAAATTGTTTTCTGCAAGGCAACCACGGTGATGTTTGTGCAAAGCCCAGGTAGGCCTGGTTTAATGGGGCACCTTCAATCTGGAAATAGTTCAGCCTGTCTCCTTGCAGCCTGTAGCTGTCTCTTATCACCAGTGACTCCCAGTTTCCACAGAACATCAGGAACAGGGAGGCAAATGTGAGTGTTTGCATTTGCGTTTCCCCTTGTGCGGCGTCAAAGGTTACCACCAGCTTGCTGGAGGTTACCCTCTCTCCCCACCAGCTGGGCGAGATGTGGCTGGAAGGATTGTCTACCCCACGTCAGCCAGAAAGAGACGGGTTAAGCGATAATTCACTGTTTAAACAGGCTTTAACTAAGTTGGCTCATTTTAAGCAGCAATTCCAGCAATAGTTCAGCCAGAAAATCAGGAGTGGGAGGGTGTGTTTAACCTCTAGGAAGAGGGTGGTGACAAGTAGCTGGCTGAGGGCTGCATATGGAAACCACTTCTAGTGGCACAGCAGCAGCCAGAAAAGAAAGTATGACTACACTGACGGTTAATACAGCTGGCGGCTTGCTACTGGCTTTATCTGGATGGAAATCCTCTAGACCCCTCACTTGAGATCTGCCTACAGCTCTAACAACGGGGCAGGGGGTGGAATTTCTAGTATTCATGGGGTATCTCATCTCTTTCACACGAAAAAGAGAAGGCAAGAAACTTTCTTAATCAAAAGTAAGGGCAAATGTAGGCAGGATATCAAAAGGCGTCTCTGGCAGTGAAATCCATTAGCCTTGAAGTAATCTCCTAAGGGAACTGAAGGCATTCCCATCGCTTGGGATATTTAAAACGAGGTCAGACAAAACACTAGGAAGTGTACAATGCGGGACAATCCAGAATCAGCAGGGAGAGGGATTAAACAGTCTTAATAAGCCTTTAACATAGATGCTGTGATTTCAGTGCCAAGAATTCACATGTCCCCCTACTCTGTCTCCTCCCTGCAGCTGCCGTAATGGGAGATAATGAAATCACTGTAAATGTGGGCAATTAACTATTCTAATAGAATTTAATAATGTAATGGACGTACATTATTCTTCCTCTTAGTCTCAACTAAGATTCCTCTACAGTAGATTTAAGTTGACTTCTACTAGAACTATTACAGTCTTGTGGTACAGAGACATAGTAAGGTTACTTTGTGTTTCTAATATTGGCTTAGGTTTCAGAGAGTTATTTTGTTTTTAGCTTAACCTATCTTTTCATCCCCTCCCTAAATTTCAAAATTCCTAAGTTGTTTATCTAAAACTTCCGCCTTTTACTTCTGTGTTTAATCACTTGGTATTATTATCCCACACCCTTCCAAATCTATAGTCTTTTGAGAGTGCAGAACAGCCAAAGGGTTCATTTTAGCAAGATAAATAGGTAAAAGATGTCCTTTGTAGCACAGAGATGAGTTAGTATTTATATCTCTGTTCTGTAAATGTTAGGTCACTGCTGAAGTATTCACATCAACAACGGATTGTTTATAAACACTGTCTGAGAAGAATTTATTGTTTCACAAATACCACTGTTTGCTGTGATCTCTGATAAGTTTTTCACATTTTCCTGGTGTGTCAATTTGATAGTGTGTCCTTAGGTCCAGACAACTGCTTGAATCATGTTCACGCTGGAACAGGGTGTACTTTGTTTAGTTTCACTGGGGGAAAAGCCACTACACTGTGGTTTGGAGGTCCTACCAGTAGAGATAACTCCGTGAAACCACGCTTCATGGTGTAAGTAAAAATGACTTAAAATGACTTGTAATTGACACAACATTTGAAATCCTTTCATTTTATGTTCTGATGAAATTCCTATGAAGAATTACTTTCTATCTGCATCTCCAAAAGCCAAAGCCACAGTGAAAAAGAATGAGGTTTCAATACCATGTTTTGTTCTGTGGTTTCTTTGTGTAATTTTGTGTGATAAGTGTTGTGTCTGTAAATCACTGCTAGTCAGTTTTGGTCTTTTGAATATTTAACAAATTCTTTAAGTCACACATGACACTCAACTTGGTGGAAAATTGTCTTCAGATAGCTGGGAATTCATAGCTAGAGTAAGAATCTGATGTAGAAAAATGATGTTTTATAATAGAGACATATTTATCATTCTGTGGAGTTACAGCTGCTAACATGAATGATAGATACAGCAGCGGGGAAGGAATATAATGATTGAAAAGTGAAGTGGGCTCCATTTTCTTTTTCACACCCCAATGGTGCTTACAGAGACAGATTCTGTTCTGTACCATCATTTTCAGTGCGACTGAGCAGATGGTTACCTGCAAAACCTTTAAATGGTACACACATAAATCTAGAAGAAACCCTCACCATAATTCCGTGATCCAGATTGAATTTTCAGTATATAACATCGTTAGGTAGAAAGCTCTATTCTTGGTAATTGATTTTTTTAATGTCTTGAGGATTAATTTTCGCCAGGAAAGTTTATGGTAGCATTTTTACAAATGAAGTAAACAACTATATTATGCCGTGGGAGCTGGATCCTGGCATACCTATCCATCTTCAAAGAACTCATTCTTCTCAAACGTATTCAATTTTAACCTAACTTTTTGGATGACAAAGCATTGCTGAAAGGTTGTGAGAAACTTATTTTATGTTACTTGCCGATATTTTATTATTATTGATTCGACATACAAATAGAGGTCAGTGAATTTAGAAAAAAGGATGAATTTAGCCTTTAAACTGCATCTATAACAATATGATTACAGCCTCTTTTTCCCTTGCACCTTAAAACTCAGTATAAGTTGATATATTGACGTGTATAGTTGTTTTTAACTTCCTGCATCCTATTCTCTTGAAAAAGAGAAAAGAGGACACACGGCTTACAGTCATGCGAGTAAATTTAAAAGTCACAGCAAATGCTCTCTGGCACTGAAAAGGCTGGCACGGAGTATCCCACTTCTACCTCATTACATTGTTTTCTGAGCAGTGACCACCTGCAAACTGCCTGTCTCTGCACTGTGTCAGCTCCCAGTCTCTGCCCAATAACTGCTGGGAGAATTCAGGCTGGCCCAGGCTGAAAGCACTGCAGGGACTGTTCTTAGCATTTAATGGGATGAGTTTGTGCATACCACTGTATGCCATTTTTACCATGTCCAAAGGGAGTTACGAACTAGCACCATGTCTTTAGGGTTGGCTTTGACACATTGGATGGACATCGCAGAGACATCTCAAGCCTTTTTCTTCTTTTTTTTTTTTTTTTTTTTTTTTTTTTTGTTCTCTTGGTATTTCAGAAAAAACTGCTAAAGATAAAAAATTTAAGCCAAAACACACAGGTATTCCTTTGTGACATGCTCAATGTATAAAAACAATCACAAAGAGGCTTGCAGTGATAACCTGTACCCTACCCTGGTTCAGGTGACAACACTGCAAATGAGTTGATAGAAGGATAATCTTTATTTAATGTAAATAGGCTGTTCTGTTTCTGCTAAGGTTCTCAGGCATGGAGGCGGAGGATTTTCTACTTCTCTTTGTACAATAGAAGCTGTCTTTCCCCCAATAAATTAATTGCTAGAGATAATACATCAATGTTCAACACCAATTGGAGTTATCCAAGTTCTTTCCTCTGAATTCAGGGAACTTAAGAAAAATTGACACTTGAGAAAATATTTTATGTCTCAGTGGTATTTGTTTGTCCTAAGACCCACTGCAGTGATCCAAGGACAATGTGAAGGTTTTGTAGTATCTAGGAAATCTCCTCACCAGAAGAGATGTTCCTGCCATAGCCCTTTCCCACACCTACAGCACCAGCTCTGGGAACTGCCTTCATTAATATTGCTGTTACTGTTGTGCCATTGCAATTGTGCAGCAATTTACTTAGTAGACAAATGCTTTTGTGGTGCAAGTCAGGATCAGGCCTTTGGAAAACAACTCTCTGTGTTTAAAAATGTAGTGAAATGAACTTTAATGGGTTTCCAAATAGCTTGCCGATTCCTATTTTAATGAAATGTAGTTTAGCATTTAACTATTTGATATTGTTATTGCAGATGGGATAATAAAGTCTTTCTAGCTTAAAATTGTGCTGTCTACACTACAATTTTCCCTGAGTTTTAATATGAAAAATAAGACAAGAGCAGACACAGCTTGTGTGTCTTCTGGAGAAGAGCCCTTCTGTTGCCAAAGCTATGTGAATCCTTGGGAATTGCCATGAGTTCAGGTGGCTCCAGGGGATGGTGAAGAACCTGTCTGGGCACACATTTATTTCAGTTGGACGGTTTTGCTTACAAAGCTGGGATCCCAAAACATCCATCTGGAAAGCATACTGAAAGCTTAAGGAAGGATAAACAGTGTTCCTGATGATTCTGGGAGAAACCGTCTAAGGAAATTTGGTGAGATTCCAACTCATGTTTGTATTTCTTTAACCCTTTTTGTTTAAAATGCTGACTGGCTGACTGAGCCAGAAAAAAATCAGCTGGGGTACCCTAAGAAATTTCCTAGATATTTAATCTGAGTCACCCTGTTACATAGCAAACCAATGAAGTCAGATAAAGAAATAAGATAAAAGTGGGTTAAAGAACAAAATGAAGAAATTGGGTTTTAATCATAGAAAGTTCATTGTAAACATATGAATCATGTGGAGAGTAGCTAGTCAATCATGTGATATTTGCACATGAAGGATCTTCTAACTGTACGTGCTGTTAGAAGTGAGGTGAGACCTTATTGCTCGCTACAACTCCCTGAAAGGAGGTTGTAGAGAGGTGGGGGTTGGTCTCTTCTCCCAAGTCACAGGCGACAGGACTAGAGGAAATGGCCTCAAGTTACACCAGGGGAGGTTCAAGGTGGATATTAGGAAGAATTTTTTCACCGAAAGGGTTATCAGACATTGGAATGGGCTGCCCAGGGAGGGGGTTGAGGCACCATCCCTGGAGGTGTTCAAAAGACGGGTTGATGTGGTGCTGGGAGATATGGTTTAGTGATGGTGTTGCTTTTTGTTTGTTGTGTGGGTGTTTATTTTTGTCAAAATTAGGTTGACGGTTGGACAAGATGATCTTTAAGATCCCTTCCAACCTAGAAGATTCTGTGATTCTGTGATGTTACAGTGAGGTGGTCGAAAATCACCCTCCATTACAGGGAATCTTCACCTTGAAGAAGTGGCCTGCAGCGCCCAAGTGAGTAAGGCTGTTTTGGGCATTGTGTCTTTCCTGTTAATACAACATAACCAGCTGCTCATTCAGGGGGATTTTAGTATGACAAGACAGATTAGGTCTGCCTTGATGGGGCTAAGGGTGACAACATGCGCTGGCAGCCCAGAAAGGCAACCCCATCCTGGGCTGCATCAAAAACAGCGTGGCCAGCAGGGCCAGGGGGGGATTCTGCCCCTCTGCTCTGCTCTGGGGAGACCCCACCTGGAGCTCTGTGTCCTGCTCTGGAGTCCTCAGCACAGGAAGGGCATGGACCTGTTGGAACTGGGCAAGAGGAGGCCACGAAGATGCTCCGAGGGCTGGAGCACCTCTGCTGTGAGGACAGACTGAGAGAGTTGGGCGGGTTCAGCCTGGAGAAGAGAAGGCTCCAGGGAGATCTTAGAGCTCCTTCCAGTCCCTAAAGGGGCTACAGGAGAGATGGGGAGGGACTCTTGGTCAGGGAGCGGAGTGATAGGACAAGGGGGAATGTTTTTAAACAGAAAGAGGGGAGATTTAGATGAGATCTCAGGAAGAAATTCTTTGCTGTGAGGGTGGTGAGACACTGGAAGAGGTTGCCCAGAGAAGCTGTGGCTGCCCCATCCCTGGAGGGGTTCAAGGCCAGGCTGGATGGGGCTTGGAGCAACCTGGTCTGGTGGGAGGTGTCCCTGCCCATGGCAGGGGGGTTGGAACTGGATGGTCTTTAAGGTCCCTTCCAACCCGAACCATTCCATGATTCTATGACTACGCAAAGAACAGACCCAGTCTGAGGGACTGGAAGGGTGTGCTAGGCTGCTCCTACGCTTGTGTCCCTGGCTGACCTCCAATGCGTGGCTGTTCCATTCAAACACAAAGGATATTTTGTCCTGGCAGCCCTGAAAGCCTTGTCTGGGAGCTAAGAATCAACCCACTCCATCTCGTGCTCCGTACTCTTATAAGTGATCATTCTGCAGCCCACACTATGATCATACTTTATTTGCAGATTATTATGCTCTGCCACGCTTGAACAACAGTTATCCTCAATAGGATTTATATACACGTCTGTGTAAAAAATATAGCTTTCAGGTAGTCTTCTTCCAATGTTAGGGATGTGAAAAGATGCTAAACCTATTGTTTTATTTTAGCTGTGATGACTGTAGAACAGTATTGAAGTATTAAAAACGTTTTCCCCTCCTATTAACAACATACAAATTTGAATACCTCAAGCGCAGAGTGATAATGGAAAAGGTGTCATTTTCATACAATCCATTCTTGGAGTAAAAGTTCTCTTCATAAAGCTGGTTATTAGGTTTTTTTTATTTAAAAAAAAAATCTATGCATAAAAAATAATTGAAGATGTAATATTAGGCTTTTTAATAGCTTTAAAACAATAAGATATGGTGAAAAATTAGTAGAAAAATAGTCTAATTATGTCATCCATTTACTGAAATAATACTACTTTCAGTACAAGTAATGAAAATCTTTATTTCACTGAAATCAGAGGGGAATTTTCTATGACTTTTAAACTGAGCTGTGGCTTCCATCTTTTTTCAGTTTTGAATGGTTTTCATATTGCATTACTCGGGTTTACATTCAAGAAGACTCCTAAATTTTTCCAGTTGAGTATATAAATATATATATATATTTATACACGTGTGTGCCTGTGCAGAAGCAGGCTCAAAGAGAGTTGTCTGTTTGCTTTGTTGGAGTGAGCCATTAAAATGTCAGTGTTTGGCAGCGTATGCCGTGGAGTCACCTCTCCTTTCGGTGTAGCATCCTAACACCACTGTCTGAGCAACTCCTGGCAAACAAAAGCTGGGCTGACGAGGAATGCTCCCGGCTTCGGTACCGTGCTATATTGCTAAATTATCTAACAATCCATTTTGTACCGCTCGGGGAAAGAGCTTCAGGCACCACGGCGAGGGTTTTGGTAGCATCGCGCCGGATTGCTTCCACTCTCACTGAGGCTGACGGGAGCATCACCCACAGCTTCGGAAGAGCAGGGCTCAGCAGCGCTGCTCTCAGAAGTCACATCCTACGATTGGCTCTTTCTACCAAGAAAGGGGGGGAAAAAAAGCCTTGTTGACCTAGGCATAACTTTCTGGGGCTTAATTTGCCAGCTGGTGAGTGTCACATGCTTAATTCGGGCAATGTAAATAGCAATCTCTTTAATAGTTAACATTTTCACTGACAACACAGTCGCTGAGCTTAGACAGCTGATCACTGCTGCTGTAAAGCTAAGGCCTTAAATATTATCGAACTAATACCCTTGTATGGTCACACTGGATACAGATTAGTGAAAGGCATAATCCTATTTAATTTAACACAGTCCTAGGGATTTTCCTCTACAAAGAATTTGGTCACATGCATACCGCATAATATTTTGCATAGTTCTTGAATATATGGCCCCTCTCTAGGAGCAGGGCTCTCTGCCAGTTTTAATGGCACTTATTAAATCCCATTGTACTCAACACCACAGTCCAGATGCAGGTATCTGCTAGAAAAAGCTCCATGGTTAGTAAGAATTTGTTGTGGCTCCCAGCTATGCCACAGCCCATTCTCTCAAGTCAGCTGTTTTGCCCTCTGAAGAGGAGGTTACCCCTCAGCAAAGTTAGAGATGACGAGGGACTACAATTAATTTTACCCACAGCGCAGCCCAGCCAAGTCCCTGTCGTCTAAGAACTCAGACGTATAAAAACTGACTGTGCTTGAACCGTCACGGATTCTGAGGTCTGTGGTTAAACAACTCATTCTGAGTCAGAGGAAAGGCCTGATTTTTATGTGCTGAGCACGGTTAAGTCCATTTGCCTTCAACGCGATGTGGTATCTTTGACACAGCAGCAGATTAGATGTGTAGAATTAGAGATACCCTGTGTACAATCATCTTTTTTCATTTTATTTTTTTTTCCCCCATGTAAAATGGAAAAAGGAGAGTTTGGCCTCCCGTCAAGGTCTCGTAGCTAACGCCATTGCTTATCACGGACCAGCTGTAGATTGGGAGGACCAAGTGCCAGGCATCTCACAGGTGCATTGCAGACCTCACAGAGCACATATGGGTACAGCTCTGTCAGGTGACCCTGGACAGAGATCTGGAGGAAAGGAGTCTGACGGTAAGGAGGCACACTGAAAACAGTAAGCTACATGGTCAGCCATGTGTTCAGACAACAAATATCAAATCCCAACAGGCTGAAACCGCAGGATGCTCTGTCACCTAGTCAGAAGCTGGATTTCCATGCACAGCATCAGTCCAGATAATCTTCTGGGACTCCCAGATCAAGTTTATTTCTCTTACACAATGTTTGGATCATTTTATAGGCTTTCAGTTCTTATTGCAAAGAAACAATGCTGAAATTTTGATCAACAGCCTGCTGGGTAGTGAAGCAAATCCAGACAGGGAGCAGTGTTCTACCTTCATTTTCCTGACAATTTCCAGGCTTGTTGGGACAAATATGTGGCCTGGGTGGTTTCCACATGAGAGTGGCCCACCTCTCCTCAAGAGCACTTGGTAGGTAAAGGCAGCTCAGGCACGGAGGCTTCTCCACCTTCTCTAGCACCACGCTGGAGGTAAAAGCCCTCCCCTCCAGGAAGCAAAGACAGTGGTTCAAGTTGATTAGGTTTCCAGGTTATTTTCACTAACTTAGGCACCACATGAATGGCTGTTGGCTTAATGCACAGAGCAGTTATTAGTATTATTACTACTATTACTATTAATAATGAAATAGTGCTTCTTCCAAAAGTGCCTGAGGAGCAAGCTAAGGTAAACTTCATCTTGCTAAGGTGCTCTGCAACATTGGGCTGTCATTCAAGAACACAATAAATCCTGCTTCAGGGCTCCCACTACTGGATCAAAAGCACCAAAGCCAAAATGCTGACGCTGTATGAAATAATTTTGCAAATTCAACTGGATTTTTAAATACCGACCATTTAGCTTTATATTGATTGGCTTCATGCCAGCTTCAGTATCATCTTGCCCTGACCATCCAACGTTGTACCAAACCAACTGCAGCCTGGTTTCTCAGCACTGGCGCAGAGTCAGCAGATCAGGTGCTCCCGAAGTGCAGTTTTGTGACCTCTTCTGGGTCTTCTTTGTGACCTCTTCGGGGTCTTTCTTTTTTGTGACCTCTTCTTCTGGTTTCTCCTGAAGACCTTGCTACCTACACAGCCAAGAGAGCTGTCAGAGAAGAGGTTGAATGGACAAGGGAAGAGGACAGAAAGATTACAGCAAGGCTCATTGCTCATTTTTGGAAGGACAGAGAAGAAGGAGTGAAAGATTGTAAGGACACACATGGAAAGGCAAGGGAGGGTGAGGGCACAGAAAAGCAAGGCGAAATAAGAAAAGGCAGCTGGATGGAGAAGCTGTTAAAAGATCTGGCAGAAAAAGAGGAGGCAGAAGAAAGAGACAATCAGGAGGAAACTGGAAATCCTGGGCATAGCTGTGGAAAGTTGTTGTACAGCATGAAGCCACTGCTGGGGTTCCTTTTGCTTTGCTCTGGATGTGACTTCAGCTTTTCAGCTTCTCCTCTCTGGGTTTTGCCTGATACCCTCCTGGAAGAGGACCCAGAAAGGGCACTCCTCTTGCTCACGGGTAGCAGAAGTACCTCGCTGAACGTCAGGAACAAGCCTATGCACTTCCAGAGCTGTAGTCCGTCATTGGATCTACTCTTCTTGCTGGTCTTTTCTGGGTCTTACAAACCCTGCTGAGTGGAGATGAAGAAGGCATAAAGGACATCAGCTGCCTGAAGAGTTTGCTCATCACAAAAGGATGAGCCTCTCTGTCTCCTAAAACTGACACCTTAGCAGAAACGCAGAAGGTGATGACATTTAGCTCTCGTTACAAATCTTTACACGTATAGTTAAGACGTGTCAAATTTACTGCACTCAGCCATGCATAGCAGAGTTTGGCTTATTTACAGTATGTTTTCACATGTCATACATCTTTAAGCAGCCTGGACTGGTTTAATTTTTTTTCTATTGATGGTTTCTGCATGTAGATTGGAAGAATTGTTAGTGCTTTGGCTTATCTAGTGTCACACCATGAAGAAATTATTGGCAGCAATAATTATTATTACGCCCTCCAGCTCCTTCAATCTGATTATAAAAGTTTAGATTAGTGACATGTGTTTTGGCTGCTGTGTTGAGATCCAACATGAGCCTTTTTTTTTCAGCATTTCATGTGAAAACTAGAAGGCAGCGATGTGTTTGCATGTGTACTGAAACCTACCATAGTAAGTAAGGTGATTCTGAATGGGTATGGCATCATCTGATATCACTTGACACCATCATACAGCTCTGTCATCTATAATACCCCTCTTCTGCCCTGTTCTGGGTTTCCCTTACCTTACCTTCTTCCACTGCTTTCTGTCCCCAAGTGGGAGTCTCCCCCGAAGGAGCAGAGAGCAGGTCTGGAAATGAAACATACTCTTTCTTCAGCCTTTTCCCAGATGCATTGTAGCAAACAAGAGCTGCCACAGATGTGAGGCGTGTGGGTTGCAAAAGCAATGTTTGAAGACCACACTAACACTGTGTTTTCTTTAAAGGAAACCCCTTGTGTTGTTCCTTAAAGTTGTTGGGATATTACTTTCAATAACTGTGTTGGGGAAGATCCAAATCATAGACTCATAGAATCATTTAGCTTGGAAAAGACCTTTAAAATCATCAAGTCTAACCATTAACCTAACGCTGCCAAAACCTCCACTAAACCGTGTCCCTCAGTACCACACTTACACGTCTTTTAAATACCTCCAGGGATGGTGACTCCACTTCCCTGGGCAGCCAGTTCCAATGCTTGACAAATCTTTCCATGAAGAAATTTTTCCTAATATCCAAACCTCCCCTGGTGCAACTTGAGGCCGTTTCCTCTTGTCCCATGGCCTGTTCCTTGGGAGAAGAGACCGACCCCCCCTGGCTACACCCTCCTTTCAGGGAGTTGGAGAGAGCCAGAAGGTCTCCCCTCAGCCTCCTTTTCTCCAGGCTGAACACCCCCAGCTCCCTCAGCCGCTCCTCACAAGACTTGTGCTCCAGACCCCTCACCAGCTCCATTGCCCTTCTCTGGACACGCTCCAGCCCCTCAATGTCTTTCTTGTCATGAGGAGCAAATATTACAGTTCGTTCCTACAAGAAGCCACGTTTTCCTGCCTACATTTTTTTCTCCTATTAACCTGATGAAGGGAAAATCGATCTGGGAAAATATATCTACCAGAGTTGAAATATCTCTGATTTACTAAAAAGAAGAGAAAGGTAGCGATCTAATTTAGCAAAACTTCAAAATCTTTTTGAACAATTCTGAAAATCTGAGATATGTAGATCTAAAAAGAAAAATCTTTTAATAAGTAAATAATAAATGTTTTATTATACACATTACAAAACACGCAGAATATTACACTGCAAATAATGTCTTCCCAACTTCTGAACTAATAGTAAGATCACTAGGCCATATTCTTTGTTTCCTTTCTGTTTTTGCAAATGCCTCAGTACATAAATATTTCTCTACATTAACAAAATAATTTGGTTAACTAAAAATATCAACAAAGCATTAGTTACAATTAGTATGAGTTGAGTGCCCCATAATTTTTTTTTTTCTGGAGACTGAAGGAAATTATGAAATTGTATTCCTTAAAATATATGTGGATTATTTTGTATTATCTAAACACTAATTTTACAACCCTGCTTCTATCAGAAATGAAAAAAAAACCTGCAAAAAGTTAAAACCAAAGGGGATCTGTAAGTTAAGAATAAGCTCAGAAGAAACTACTGTGATCAGGGTTATCTGTCATTGTGAGATAGATAAATATATATATACACACACACACACTTATATATTCCTGTCCTCAAGATTTATCTGGCTTTAGCGAAATTCCTACCCCTCGGTCCTTCTGGGTTTTGAGGAACTTGTTTTATGTGACAGCCCTTTACCTTCCCTCAGCTCCCGTGTGAGTTTTCAGAGCGGTGGACCAGGATTTGCAATTCTGTGGGCTTCCTCCCCTCGCCTCCCTCCTTCCCCGTGGGCCTTTCACGTTTTCTTCTAAGAAAGCCTATTTTATTCAATAAATCAAGCTTAGATTCAAATGTGCATCAAAACGTGCTGGCAAAGCTGAGAGTGCTAATAAAAGAGCCTGCGGGTGCCTGGGTCAGTGACGGTGCTCTCCGGGGGAGGACCGGGAGCTGGTCAACCTCATGTACCACCGCGACGCACCGCTGCCACCGAGGGAGAGTGCTGGGGGGGAGGAAGGCAAAGGGCTGCCTTCAACCTCTCCTGACTCCTGCTACAAATCCTGAAGAAACATCTGGTCTATACAGATTTGAAAAGAAAAGCTTTTCTTTTACATAAGAATACAAATTGGGAAACATATTTCTTTACAAGCCCTTGGAAATGAGTGTCACCCACCACATATATTATGTCCCTGAGCTGAACTAAATTAAAGCCAGAAACATATTTCTCTTTGATGACTCCATCAAGGTATGTTTTAACTCCTCTCCCCAGTCCTTTAGCCTCTCAAAAGATACATCTGTAGATAAGGAAGCAGCCTCAAACCCATGAAAAGTAACAGCAGCCAAGCAAGTGGCTTTAAAAAGAAAAACCCAGATTTGTAGCTCTCTTTTCCTGCAAGCAATTCCCTTTTCCAGTTGTAAGTTTCACCTTCTAAAAAAAAATTCCTGGAAGAGGCTGAGGACACAGGGAGATAAACAGGATTTGAGTAGCCCTCTGAAAGGGGGGAAATTTAATTCAAAACCAGGCACGTCACTCAGGTGTACAAATGATCATGTAAAGCACCTCTACTTTGCCCGGTTACATCTCCGGGTTAGTGACTCAGAGGGTTTTGGCATCTATGGGTGCTTGTCAAACACCCAGTGGTGTCTGACAGGCTTGCTCTGCGGAGAGCCTGAGTGTTGTACAATTGTTAGTGTTAATGAGATTACTGTTACTTAAGAAATGCTTCTTATTCTCTATTACCCCTTACTGAGTGTCAAAGCCAGCCTACCAGCTTATCTACATTTGGCAAATTCTGTCGGGTCTAAGAACCAAAAACTGTTGTGAATTACACTTTGAAATGCCGGACCTAGAGAAATACACCAGATCCCCTCGTTTGAGGCCAAACTTAACCTTGCTTTTGCAATTGCTCCCAAAGACGTCATCATTTCTTCAAAGAGAGATAAATGGCCCCTTAAAAGATCAGGAAGACTTGGATGAATCGGGAGAAAATGCACTTCCTCACCAATTCCCATCTCCATAGAAACTCTGCGGCTCTGCTCTGTCTTCTGCCTCTACAGATTAGGCAGCCCCGTTTTCCAATAACAGACAGCAAAGTCTGACGCCTGCATTGTCTCGCAGAGGGGTATCTTGAAGAGCAGAATTTAAGGATAAAAAGAGAACTTTGCCAAGTGCTTAGCATCGCCTCCCCCAACTTTCAAATTCTTCCCATTGCTTTTCAGGTTCCTAAGAAAATTTCTCATGAGAATCATCAGTATTTGCTGCCAGGGTACCCGCAACTCTGATGATGCTTTTGTCGACCACTTTGGCTTCAAAGGATGCAGTGTCGTTGAAAGAGTCGTGCACGCAACCATAATTCATGTCACTTTTGGGGAAGAGAGGGAATCGTCAGGAGCACAGCATGGGATGCTGATTTAACCATAAAGCTTTATTTTCAAATTCATGGAATAGTTTGTGCATGAAGGGATGTGCTTTCTCAGCAGTTCAGATGAGCAGATAAGGATAGTATTTTTTTTTAATGAAGTGAAATGTACAAAAAAACATATTCATTGATTATTGTTAGGAAAGGAAGAAGATACTAAACCGCAGTAGATAAACATCAGCATGCAAAGTTCTTTTGTTAATAAGAATAAATGGATAGATTTATAGACTTTAAATTCTGGCAAGATCACTTGATTGTCTCATGAAACCTGTAAATCAAAGCCATTAAATCTCACAGTATTAGCTCTGAGCTGAATAGAGCTAGACAAAACATGTTGGTAAAGCAGTACATGTAACAAAAGATGCAATTCAGCTTGACAGAAGCTTTATAGCTTTGGGTCAAATCCTTAAGTTTTAAAAATAGAAAGAACAACTAAAATTGAAGTGCCATTTTCCCCAGTTTTTCAGCTTTGGCTAAGTGTACTGTGTTTTGTGTTGTCTGTGAAAATGGCATGTCTTCTTTGTTCTAGACTTAGTCCATAACACACACACGGCAAAATCATACCCCTTAGAAAAATACCCAGTTTTGACATGAAGATTTCAAACAAGAAAAGTTTCTAAAATGTCTCTTGTTTCAGATGTTGATCACTCATTCTGTGTAAAAACCCAAATGCATAATTTCTCATATAAATATGTCCAGCTTCAGCTTTCAACCTTTATCATACCTTCTTGGCCCTCTATCTTCTTTTCATAAATGTACTTATGCACTGTAGTCAAGTGACTCTCAATTTTCTTTTTAATGGACTAAACCTGTTGAAATATTTAAGTCTCTCCTAGTAGGGTATTTTCTATGGCTCTTTAAAAAGTTTGTGACTCTGCTTTTAAGAGCTCCAGTTTTTCCAACATATCTGCCTTTCTAATGAACTCATCTTCGCTGTTGAGAAAAATGAAGTCGTCACCCATTTTCCCTACATTTATACATCCATGGACTATACTAGCCCTTTGGCCACAGCATAGCAGGGGAAGCTTATGTTCTCTTGCTTGCCTACATTGACCCTAAATCATTTCAGAAAGGTTGTTTTTCAAGATACTACTCTAAAGAAATTTCAAAATGCCATTTTAATGCATTCCCTAGGTTTCTAAGTCTGCAATAGCCCAACTCATATCAATCTTTTTCTCTTTTGAAAAAATTGTCTTATCCAGCAGTTGAGATCACTTTTTACACATGCTCTGTCTTTATTAATACATGTCAACATTTGCGTTGTGTGCAAATTTTATCTGCAATACTTTGTATTTGACAATTCCTTTCACTTTAGGAACAAGAAAGTTACATACTGTGATTCCTTTAGACTCATATTTAATCCCAGTACTTCTGCTGCTGCCTCTGCATCCTTTTCCCCAATGCTCCGTGTCCCTCTGGGAGATGTGTTCCCTGTCCCAGGCTCTCTGATTCATTGCTCATATTATCCCCATGTTCTCGTCTCCTCCACAAACTCTTTGTCTCAGCTGCATGTTCAACACAAATTCTCTTCCTTTTTTCTTACGATGGTATTTCCAGATACCTTCCCTGACCTGTAGTTCAAAATACAATCTAGAAATAGTGTTGCTGGGATGAAAGATGAAAAGTTGTGCACTGGTCTCACGCTTCACCTACAAACACTTCCCTCTCACACCAAAGCTCCAGCGTTGGGCAATTTATGCTGTATTGATTCCAAGGAGGTAGATTACTGTCTGACAGCTATACCACATCCTTTATTAGCATCCAAAGTAGAGCTGGGATTTAGCTAATGAGGCTTAACTATCTCCTTTTGCAGCTGCTGGAAGAAGCAGTCACTTCTGAGGTGCAATTAATATCAGGGGTATGTCCTCTTGTCACACTTAAACACCTGAAGCACATTGTCCTTGGAGAATCTGGGCCTTTACCTGAAGACCATGTGAGCAGAGTTGTAATGATTTCTCTGTCTCTGCTCTGTTGTTATTTCAGCATAATGAAAATACGGAGAGACGTGTGATTTTTACAGGTTAGAAGAAATTAATTGTTCTTTTTGTCTTTGCCTATAGGACTTTTTCCCTACACTATCTGTAATACTGAAATAACTAGGTAGCTATGCAATGTTATATGTATTAGGCACAAGATAAAGGATCCTGAGACATCCTGACCCTGACTCTTGGTATGTCCAGTGTCCCCAAACTAGAAGGTGTATGTAGTTGTTTCCAGCAGCAGCCATTGGACTATCTTTTGTACTTACATATCTATTAAGAGTTTCTCTCAGAGTGATCATATAACATAGGACAATGTGACAAACTTTCTTCCTTTGTGATTTATGAACAGCACAGGACAGAAAGCATTACAAGGCTAATATGAATTATTATAATAGTCTGCTTGGCTCCCTTCTTCTTCCTCTTTGCTACTTAACCTTTTAACATTACAAAACAGCTCTGGCATGAGCTGTCAGAAAGAGGAGCACCAAAGTCACTGCTGCACATGGGGCTGTCTGCACACGTTAATAAGGAATTTGCCACTACTGTTAGATACCCTTGTTCTCACTCTTTTTCTTTTTCAGCTTAGGGGACTCTGGGGTCACTAGATGTTATCATTTAAACCCAGTCATTCTTTGCACCGTCCACCTGCATGCTCAGGGATTTCATGTGAACTTCAGCTTTGTTATTTCTCTTGCGCAGCCATGGGGCAGCCATGGCATTCTTTGCAACCAGGAGCACACATGAGATTCATCACTTCTACATAAAAGTACTGAGCTAGGTACATAGTTGTAAGCCTGTCTTAGAAAGCAGTATTTTCTGAATCAGTCTTATCATAAACTGCAGCTTGTCATTTGCTTTTCTATTTCACTTTCACTCTTCATTCCCTGTTTTGCTCCATCCAGGAATACTGAGATATATTTTTTTAAGAAGTGCTCACAGTAATCAGGGTCTCTTTATACCTACTGTGCCCCCTACATAGATATCATGTCAGATTATCCCTTAAATCAGTGTTCTTTAAACAGCAGGGGACCCCGAAGTGCAAAAAGGAGTTGGAAGGAAACACCCTGCTCACAAAGCTGGAATGTACTCCTTCCTGGGGACAGAGGGAAAGTCACAGGATATGGAAGGAGGACATGGCAGTGAGGGGGAACCCTTCTGACCAAGGCTGGTTGGGCAAGACAGACATATAACCTGAAGTATCTATCCAAACGTTAGTTTTACGAGTGATTTTTTTTTTTCTGGTTCTATTTTTCTCCCATTACCTAAGAGCGAATAAATGTTAATCTTTATCTCCTTGTACTACTCCCCCTTTACAAAAAGGGTAAGCCATGGAGGTGACATCAGTGCTCGGTTTTCTATAAATACAGCCAGGTTTTCAATGGAAAGTTTTGAACTGCTGGGCCCAGGCTTCTGTGGGAATGTGTGTAATCGTTGCCCCAGGGATGGGCTAGTGTGGAGGGAAGAGCTGGTAGTATTCTTATCCAGGTCAAAGCACATCCAAGTGCCTGGTGTGATTCCAAACTGGATCTAGAGAAGGTATTAGGAGCTTCCATTGGCAATCAAAAGTGATAGATTACATCATTTCCACCCAAAATATCCTGATTTGAAAGGATTTTATAGTGAGCTGCAGCACAGCTCTATAAAAATCGCACTCTTCTGTCTTTTTTTTATCTTTCAGCAACTTGTTCTTTTTCTCCGCTTTACTGGTGAAAATTCAAACTGTCCTGCTTTCCAATTTAAGATGGCTTCAAATGGTTTTTAGCCTCTAGAGAAAGCTCAAACAGTAACTGTATATTGGTCTTTCCTCAGCTGATGCCTATCACTGCCCTTTCCTCATAGTGCTTCTCCTGTGCTCTCCAGGCCAGCTTTTTAATTTGTACTTAGAACAGGCCGTTACCAGAAGAATTTCTCTTGGGGAACCTAATCTACAGTAGTTCAGCTACTTTGCTAAGAAAAGTTTTCTCGGGTGCCCTTTCAAGATACTTAGAAAAAAAGAAAGATTTGATTTGAAATCGTATTTTCCATAATTTTTTCTTCTTTCCATTCCTGCTTTGGAGAAAATAGTCATTAAGAGCTCATTGATACATATATGATGGTTATTTATCCCAGAAAACATTTAGCACTGAGTCAGTTATGTCTTTTGAAATACAATGAAAATGGTTGCAACGCACAACCAGAACTTGCTCTGAATATCTTACAAAAAGAGTTTCTTTTCTTTCCGTGGACAATTGAAATGGAAATCTGTCTATTGACTGGTCAGGCATTTATACTATTTGTTAATGATTTTTTTTAAGGGACACGCTGGTGGTATTGATTTACAGCTGAGGAGAGGAGCAGCTCCATTACTCTGATCAAATGTGAGTGCCAAAAAGATGACTGTTAAAGGAACCAGAGGTGGGTTAGACACAGTCTGTTCGTGACGGGCTTTCTCATATGTTACTTCTCCCAGAAAGCCAAACTAAATGCTATATGCCCGATTTCCCATGTGTTTTCATTCACCATGACAACTAGCAAAATGTGACCTTGACTTGTAAAACCACGTGTTGCCATCTGTAGTAAAAGAAAGCTAAAGATGAAAAACTCCTTACCATTTTTTCTCCCAAAGGAAAAGTAGGGGTATTGTGGGATTTCCTATACCTTTGGACAATGTGGTAGGAAAATACTATTTAATTAAAAATAAGACAGAAAGAAAAGAGGTGCATTTGTGATTAAGGCATGAAAAGTCAAAGTCAATGTTAACGCATATTTTACTAGGTAGTTATTAGGATTATTCAAGCACATTCCATTGATACTGTTTTTCTATGGAAAATGGTTTTTCACATTTTTTTTGTGCCTGAAGCGTTTGCTTTTTATAAAATTGTCTCTACCCTTCTTTTTTCAAGGTTCTCAGGTATTGAGTTAGAATCCATTTTCCAAATCAGGTTCACTGGAACTGCTGTTCAGGTCTCTTGTGTCCCATATGAACCAGGTTTGCAGCCAAATGTCACCTCCTGTGAGCAATCATAGGAACCCCCAAGATTCAAATTGCCTGGGAAGAGAGGAAAAAAAGAAGGAAAGACCTTTGGGGTTCGGACTGAAAGTAACCCCAAAATGCCTTTTTTTTTTTCTTTTTCTTTTTCCTTTTTTTTTATTTTTCCCTTAACATTTAATTGGGGAAAGATTTCAAGAAGATTGAAGTTAATGCAGGGGAGCTTTAAGAAAGTGAAAAGTTGGTAACTTCCCATTTTTTTCCAGAGAGCCTACTAGAAAGCTGGAATCAATTTTCTGATCCTCCAGAGGATTTTAACATACATGTCCCATTTTCTAAAGCAAAGTCCCAGCCATTAAACATCAGAAATGGGTTGGTCGTCAGCAAAAAGTTTTCTACTTTGCTAAAACAATTATACTTCTCGTATAGGGTGTTCTGGGGTAAACACCCCTCTGTATGAAATGGTCCCATCCTATATAACACAGAAGACCCTGCATTTCTGACACAAGGTGGGAGTGACTCAGACTCGCCTCACGTCAGAAAAGGGCTCTGCTATTCTGTTACCCAAAGCTGTCCAATTTTTAAGCCTTCTTAAATTGTAGTTTGAACACTCTCAGTTGAAACTGTGTAAGTTTTTGGCAAGTCTGTTTCCAAAGAATATTTTTAAATTTGAGTTGGACGTGTAATTGAAATAGACTGTTTTGGGCTGTTCAGACTATCAAATCCATTTAACCATGTCCTTAAGGATTTCCTGCCAGGTCCTGGCAACGTGGAAAAAGAAGGTGTTGTATTTGAATGAAAAAGAAACAAGGCTTGTATAGCTGAGCAGCAATGGGAAAACTAGCAAGAGATGGCAATAAGAATTAAAGAGGATTAAAGGGATTGACTGAAAAATAATACCGCAAGAGGAACTGGGATGGGAAGGGGATTTGGACCTAAGGTGACTGGGACTGACTGGGAAGAAGGGTAGATAAGATGGTGGGGAAGAGACAGAGGTCTGTGTGTGCCCCAGCACACTTTTTTTTTTGTGTGGATAAGAAAATTTTCTAGTGCTTCAGAGCCTCGCTTGTTTGCAGGCAGGACACAGCTCTTACACTCAGCTGCCCACGCTGGATGTGCTCCAGCTTGTGCAGATCCCATAGCAGCAAGCAGTTTTCCGTACCCACATGTATCAGAAGTTATTGCGATAGCACTAAGCCTTTCAGCTCTGGGGATATCAAGCAGAGGTTTCGATATGAGAACAGAAGGCAAGCAAGAGTTTCATGAGTAAATTCCCAAGGTATTTTCTTTTTTTAAATACTAGCTTGGAAGAATGTAATGCTGCAAAGCTAAACAAAGAAAGGTGAAAAATGCTAGAAGGTGGTTCACCTGCAAAACTTTTTTCTCTGTTGCATCATTCCTTGGAACCTGGCCTATACAATCCCATCTTCCTCCAATTCAATGGGCTCATAGGAGCATCCAGACAGAGTCATATTAACACCAGCCATCCACCCCATTGAGCTGTTAAGGATTGCTCTGTGAAGGCACTTACCTCTCTTCCTTGACTATGCAGGAGCTTGGTTCCCAACCGTAAGGTAGATGCTTAAGTTTGAAGGCGTCCAGATGATCCTGACTGTGCTGTTATCCCACAGAACATCATCCTTCCACAGCACAGGAAGGACATGGATCTGTTGGAATGGGTCCAGCAGAGGGCCACAAGATGCTCCAAGGGCTGGAGACCCTCTGCTGTGAGGACAGGCTGAGAGAGTTGGAGTTGTTCAGCCTGGAGAAGAGAAGGCTCCGGGGAGACCTTAGAGCCCCTTCCAGCACCTAAAAGGGGCTCCAGGAGAGATGGGGAGAGACTCTGGATCAGGGAGTGGAGCCATAGGATGAGGGGGAATGGTTTTAAACAGAAAGAGGGGAGATTTAGATTAGATCTCAGGAAGAAATTCTTTGCTGTGAGGGTGGTGAGACACTGGAAGAGGTTGCCCAGAGAAGCTGTGGCTGCCCCATCCCTGGAGGGGTTCAAGGCCAGGCTGGATGGGGCTTGGAGCAACCTGGTCTGGTGGGAGGTGCAGGGGCCCAGGGCAGGGGGGTTGGAACTGGATGGTCTTTAAGGTCCCTTCCAACCCAAACCAGTGTATGACTCTATGATTCTGTGATCATGACTATATAGAAAAACTAGACCTTTTCTGAGAAATAATCAGAGCTATTTTACAAAGACACTGCTGTTTGTGGGACTCCTCTGTTTGCTAAGGGAAAATTGGGTAGGAATGGAAGGAAGGGGAAAATGAACCTTGTTTTAAATTTTAGGTTGGTCTGTGATTTGTGGCCATTCAATCAAGCTGAGTTTTTTCATACGGTTACTCATTTTTGGCATGCCTTTCTGGAGGGATGTGGGCAGATTGGTAGAGAGCTGAAGTAAACAAAGTTATTCATGCTTCAAATAGATGAAACTCTCCTTAATGTGAAGTGCTTTCAAAAATTTCTGGTCTTTAAATTACATGCCCAAATGGTTTTGGCTTTTTGACTTTAAGTTCCCCCTCTATGAAACGATGATAACACTTGCCTCTTGCAATGTGTCCCTGTCCTCAGAAACATGCTGTAAAAATAAACTCATTTTGTTCACAAAGCCTTTAGATACAACACTGTGAGTAGAGCCATGCAAAAGTTCTTGGGGAATTTAATAACTCTGTCTTTAGAGCAGGATATGAATTGTGTATAGTAAATAAGGCCTGCAGGCACAAATATTGCATAGCCGCTCATTATTTGAACTCTGCCCATCCTGTACATTGAACGAGAAGAGAGGAATGGAGAAAAAAAAGCTAATTTTACTGTCTATATTTGCTTTTACTTAGACCATTTTGCTCTTGATACTTCTCAGCTTCTGAAAGCTTGCCGTGCCAGTTCTCATGGACTTTTAAGATATATTTAACATGCAATTAAAAGAGCGTTCTGCAAATCAGCAGGGGGTTTACTTTGCATGTAGATCCCAAATTGCTCCTGGCTACATCCATGTTTTGATTCTAGGCAGCTGAAAAGGGTCCATAAATATATCTTTTCCTCAGAGTGGGCCTTTTCACTGCTCCCCCGTCTTGATGTCAGGGAATCTCAGCTGCTGTCAGTAAGAAAACCTGTGCTGATAAGAAAACCTTATTGTATTTTTTGGCACTGAAAGTAGATACAATTCCTCAGAGAATGGACTGCTTAAATTAACACCAAATAGATTTTTGAAGAACATTTCTTTATTCCCTATTGTTTTTTATTTAGTATTTACAACTATTTTGTTTACTCCAAAGTTTAACTTAAAGGTTTTTGCTCTTGTCTCTGACTTATAGTGACCATTGTCCTGAACAGTACCAGTGTTCATCGTGCATCCTCTCATATGAAATAGAGAATCTATCATTCCTAAAACAAAGCAAAGAAATAAAACAAATATGCAGAATAAATCTTTCAAAAACATAACTCAACAAGGTGAGATGTTATTTCATGTCATTTTTTCTACGTTCTCTTTAAATAGAAATCTTTGCGTGCTCTGTGTAGCTATAAAATAGACTGTACTGATAAATAAGCTTGAGTATAGTTTGCTTTCACTGCTCTTGCTTATTTTCCAGCTTTTTTTTAAAGTAAGAGTCAAAGATATACTTTTCTTTGGTCCCTGAAAAGGCAAGGAGAAGCCCTGTGCAGAAACAGCTAGCTGATATGAGGAGGTGAATTGCCTGCCTGCCACAAACGTAGTCAGAATGACCAGGGGCGAGTCCTGCCTGGGCTGGTGGAGAAACCACAAAAGAGTCAGTAGGGTTTACCTGTTCGAATTTGAAAAGATCTCCTCCAGTACAAGTTCTTATCTGAGGTATCCAAGTTTGCAGCCTGGTTTCCTGGAAACAGCTGCATCATGTCATGCGTCATCACACATGCACCTCTCTGCTGAAGGCAGAGGAATTTCTGTTAAACTTAAACCCCTGCTTATTATATACCAAGCCTACTAGAGCCAAAGAATGTCTTCCCCTTGAAATCCCTTTTTTCCCAGTTGGCCATTTCAGGCATCTTCAGAAAGAACCATCTGTAGTACAGATGCTGCAAGTTAAAGATCAAGTGGTAGACTTAATGCTGAATTTCACTTTTATGTTTAGACTTGTATGACCAGGTCTCATTCTCTGGTGGATTTATATGATTCTATTTTCCTCTTAAAAATATACTAGAGAAATACTCACAGATCCTTAGACGTGGTAGTATGAGTATACCACTATAATTAATGCCCTGGTCCACTCCCTCTTTTTTTTTTCTTTTTTTTTTTTTTTATTTTCAGTGTACGAGTCCTGTGGAGTTTGCAGATTGATTCAATTGCAAAGTTAGATTTCCCACTGTGATGGCAGTTTTCAAATCACTGGGCCTTTCTGCCTGTCCTGCCAGCCAAGGAACAATGGGTGCTAATTAAAACCCTGCTTAAAAGGTTCCCCTTTACTTCAGCGTTTGAGGCTTTCAGGGGGCAGACAGGGGAAGGATGCCTTGTTCTGTTTATGCATATGCAAGCACTTAGTGAGCTGGGGCTGGCTGTGGGTCGAGAAAACACTACAAAAGCCTGGTGCTTATAGGAAAGGGCTGGATTTCAACCTGATGAGGTTAGTTAACAGACTAGACTGAAGAGGGCCCAGCTGTATTTTCTTTCCAAAATTTGAGGCATATTTCAAAATAGGGCTTGCTTTTTTATCATTTGCTTCTACTGAAATCTTCAAGTCTCTGTCTTCTTGTATTAGAGTAAGCAGTTTTCTTCAAGTGCAAGGATAAGAAGTAATAGAGTTTCCTTTATTTTTACTAATAAGGTTAATATTTCAAACAACTGATTTTGCTAATCAATTGGGCTGCCTGTGCCAAAATGTATATATATATAGAATAACATGATTTTTCTGCATAAAGGGTTAGTTTCTTTAGCCACTACCTTTTTCTTTCTTTTTTTAAATATAAAAGATCCCATCAGACATTTGTGTTGCTCAGTGGTATAACTGAATTCTAAGAAGTATGCAGACTTCTGCTATTTTCGAGGAGGAAAAATGAGAAATGAACGATACCCTAGAGCTTTATTTGTAAATGTATATAAAATTGCTCAGTACCAGAATATGGCAGATAAAGAGTCAGCTTCGTTATGTCAAGCAAATTCAATATGCTTTGGTTTTCAGCAAAAGCAAAGAACAGAAAACACAGCATTGCAAATAAACTCATCAATAAGCCACGCAGGTTTTTGTTTGATGTCATTTGTAACTGACAACTTGATCAATCTTATGTTGAATAGTCCCTTAGAAATAGGAGAGTAATAGGAGCAGAATCTGTCTCATGTCTTTTGTTGAACTGCAGTTCGCTTGGTGGCATTCACAAACCTGTCCTAGCCTTCTTCAGCTGTTTTTCTTGTATAAAACTATCTCACCCATTGAGACAGCAGAAAATATTTCGTGGGACAAATTGCATGTCATTGATAGTGAATGGTCAAAATGAGCAATTCACAGATAACCTCATAGTTTGACAGGTATTATTCTAAACTTTTTTTTTCCAATCTCTATGAAGAATGAGTGCTTGTGTAGAAATCAGGAGTGCCTTGCAAATAACTCACCCACCAAAAAAGACTATTAATTAATCTTTTTTCCCTGTCTACAAACACTGTCTAAGAGGTTATCTGTATAGCAATTTTAATTCAAGGAACCAATAAGATTTTTCTAATTTTTAACTTTACAGCCATATGCTGTAATAATGAATAATGCTTAATAGAGCTACTTGCATGCTGAAGACTGCTTGAAAGACTAAAGATGTCTAGGATCAGGGCATATGGCCTTTGTTGTGAGCCACATGCACTGAGGAATAAAGGCAGCAAAGCCCAACCTCCTACTCTTACTCTGTCACTCAGTGGCTGTTCACACTGTGATTCCTGCTGTGGGGAGAAGACAACTGCTTTTTTTCTCCTCCTTTTTTTTTTTCATCTTTTTTTTTTTCCTCTTTTTTTTTCTTAATTGTTTTTGTTTTCCATACAAATGGGGAGAGGAGTAAGAATGTTTGGGAGAAACCTGCCTGTGCCCCTGATTTTCTTTCCCTTTGGGGCCTCCAGGAGAGATGGGGAGGGACTCCTGATCAGGGAGTAGAGTGATAGGACAAGGGGGAATGGTTTTAAACTGAAAGAGGGGAGATTGAGATGAGATCTCAGGAAGAAATTCTTTGCTGTGAGGGTGGTGAGACACTGGAAGAGGTTGCCCAGAGAAGCTGTGACTGCCCCATCCCTGGAGGGGTTCAAGGCCAGGCTGGATGGGGCTTGGAGCAACCTGGTCTGGTGGGAGGTGTCCCTGCCGGTGGCAGGGGGGTTGGAACTCCATGATCTTTACAGTCCCTTCCAACTCTAACCATTCTGTGATTTTATGATTCCATTTACCCAGTTGGACAGGCAGAAAGGGAAAGTTCCCAAAGCAAAAGGGACAGGACGATCCAGTTCCCCCCCGACCCACAGCCACCCTTCTCATGGACACAGCTAAATCCATAGGAAAGCAAAAGCAAGGTGCTTCTCACAAAACAACTGTCCCAAGCTCAGACACACATGTGACTTCATGGACTGGCAGGAGCTTTGCTGGTGCAACGCTCTACAGGGCTATTCAGCTCCGAAGAGTTATGTCTGTCATGCAGCCTCTAAGGTCTGAGCACCTTCACCAGGACACAGAGATGGGAACTGCCTGAGGAACCTCTCAAATACCCACAATGGGTGCTAAGGACCAGTTCAGCAGAGGTCTCTGAAGACATCTTGAACAGGTGTTTCAGAGAGTGAAGATGATGATGGGAACACCTCAGCCAGGCTGTTAATTCTCTATTCACTGGAGCTTTTTCAGGGAGGCTTTTCACTGGAGCTTTTTCAGTAGGAACTGAAATAATCAAATGATAAAGGCTGTTGCCAGACCTCTATTAACAAAGAGTGAACAGCATTTTGCCCGGCCACAGGAGAAAACAGTGATTTCTCAGTTGCCGTGGCTACAGGCAAGAATCCAAAAAAAGATTAACAAGACCCTGTTAGTGGATAATCCCTGGAAAGGTACTCCGACAGAAGACTTCTCCCTCTTCTATCAGCATCACCCAGTCTTACCTAGCTTCCCACTTTGATAGCTAAACCTCAAAAAGGTGCTAATTTCAGCTAGACGGCTGGCCAGCATCTTACAAACTTGCTGTAAAAAAGATGTACATCTCAGCGCCAGGTGCCTTCTGATCTTGTTGTCTCACCTGCTCATCTTCACATCTGCTGCCCCCGCTCCCACCTCAGGAAAAGGCGATGCCAGCTCAGGGCTTCATTTCTCATCAGATAAATAGATCCAAATGGTCTAATTCGTCTCAGCCTATCTATCTCCATTTTCCTAAAGGATCATACCATCTGCTCCTCAGCTTGATGCTAGCTAGCCAGGAGCAGATAAGAAGATTTTCTCTGGAACACACTACTGATTGCTCCTGGGAAACTAAGTCAGGGATTCCTGGGAGACTTCAACAAACTGTGCCCCACTGCTGTAACATAAAACTGGATACTGCATCTCATCTGTCCAGTGATCTTCACAAAGATACCATGGGAGGTAGTAGCAAGAAAAGGATTTTCACCACTTTCACAGCTATTTCATACACAACAGTTGGTCTGTCTTATCTCATAGTATAGTAGGATGGTTTGGGTTGGAAGGGACATTAATGATCGAGTTCCTGCCATGGGCAGTGACACCTCCCACTAGAGCAGGTTGCTCAAAGCCCCATCCAGCCTGGCCTAGAACACTTCCAGGAAAGGAGCATCCACAACTTCTCTGGGCAACCTGTGGGGTTGCCCAAATCTGATGGGTCCCAATTGCCAGCAACTTAGCTTTTTGTGCTCTAAAGCCTGTCTATCTCTGTTATATATGATCCTTCTCCGCTCTCTGCCAGCTATGGACAAGTCTGTGTAAACCTGGGTGGTCAGCTTCCGTACCAAACTTTCCATCAGAGTAAGGTGGGGAGAGAATGACAGAGGGGAAAAATATTTCTGGTTTTCAGGGACAGTCTGTGCACGAAGACTGCATGATCTGTGAGCAGGTGACTAAGCTGACGACCCAGGAAGTTTCTTCCAGACAGCTGTAGGGCATAAATTTGTTTTATAAAGGAAAATGAACGGTTCACCTTGGGTAAACCTGGTCTGATTTATGCTTAAACTTTCCCACATGATTGGCAGAATATCTTATGAACAGGCTGTGCACGGGTTTTAAAATATTGAATTCTCACCTTTTTGTGACAGTCTCCAAAAAATTATAGTGTCTTGCTGATAAGTAAATCTCTGTTTGCTTAAGGACAGTAGATTCAAGGTCAGTGACCAAATTCTTCTCTTTTCAAAGACGTAATTTGTACAGCTGCTGAGTTTTTATCTTGAATGATGGCATGGGTGCCACGGCTAACATAATTATAAGTCAATCAATTTCTTCTTTTACCTTGTTCCACATTATGATTAAACTTTATTACCACCTGTGGGACTGGCAGGGGGACAATGTCCACTCTCCCACAGGAGAACTTGTGCTATGCACAACTGACCCAGGCAGGAATCCTGCGGGATCTTTCTCTCTTCCCAACTACCTCTGGCTCTATGAATTGGAGTGACTGCCTAAATTGCTTGATGATAGAAAGGTCAAGGATGTATAGAGCCTTCTGGAGGGAAGGGATGTCATTCAGAGGGACCTGGACAGGCTTGAGAGGTGGGCCCGTATGAACCTCATGAAGCTCAACAAGGCCTAGTGCAAGGTCCTGTACCTGGGTCATGGCAATCCCAGGCACAAATACAGGTTGTGCAGAGAATGGATTAAGAGCAGCCCTAAGGAGAAGGACTTGGGGGTATTGGTGGATGAGAAGCTCAACATGAGCCGACAACATGTGATTGAAACCCATAAAGCCAACTGCATCCTGGGCTGGATCAAAAGCAGCGTGGTCAGCAGGGCGAGGGAGGGGATTCTGCCCCTCTGCTCTGCTCTGCTCTGGGGAGACCCCACCTGGAGCACTGTGTCCAGCTCTGGAGTCCTCAGCACAGGAAGGACGTGGACCTCTTGGAATAGGTCCAGAGGAGGGTCACAAAACTGATCAGAGGGCTGGAGCACCTCTGCAATGGAGACAAGCTGAGAGAGATGAGGTTGTTCAGCCTGGAGAAGAGAAGGTTCCGAGGAGACCTTATTAGACCCTTCCAGTCCCTAAAGGGGCTCCAGGAGAGATGGTGAGGGACACGGGATCAGGGAGGAGATTTAGATGAGATCTCAGGAAGAAATTCTTTGCTGTGAGGTTGGTGAGACACTGGCCCAGGTTGCCCAGAGAAGCTGTGGCTGCCCCATCCCTGGAGGGTTCAAGGCCAGGCTGGATGGGGCTTGGAGCAACCTGGTCTGGTGGGAGGTGTCCCTGCCCGTGGCAGGGGGGGTGGAACTGGATGATCTTTAAGGTTCTTTCCAACCCAAACCATTCTATGATTCTATGTTTTAACCTAGATCTGTCTAATTCAAGCAGGTGGGTAGATAACCTACTGTTTAGCTCAGCCTTTGCCCTCTGATGGAGCTTAGCCAGGAGGTAGATAAGCTGGATGGTATTTGAAGCTGGCTTTGAAATGTCCTAAGTTTAGTAAAAGGCAATCTCATCAGTCTTATTCTGGTAAGTGTAGTACACAAGACAGGCGAGTTTCCCTTGAAGTTTCCATCCTCTCTGTTCTTAGGGAAGGGTCTGAAAAAAATTCTTAAGGGTCTATATATCAATGGGAAAGTATTTATTGACATTCCACACTCTGTTATTAATTTTTACCCGTTGCCGTGGAAGTATTTATAATTTTCAGCAATCAGTGTTTTGGTGGGTGATGGTGATGTGCTGTGAAGTGTGTTTGTTTGTGTTTCTGATAGCCTTTGGAAGCCTGTGCCTGAGCATTTTTAAGAACCCAAGAACAATTTTTCTTTATTCTACAATTTGCCAAAGTAGTGGGGAAGAAAAGAGCTTTTGCACTGGAGCAAAATGTGACACCATTTTGTGGCTTGAAATGTGTCTCTCAAAGTATATGTGGATGAAAATTCCATCAAGAAGTGACAGTATGTGGGTGGATGTTGATCAAATAGGTGAATAATTGTAATAAATTTACACTTACCACATCAATTATAACCATCCTTTCAGTATGTTGTGAAGAAATATTTTCAGAAACTGTGCCATTTATTTTAAATGTGATTTGAATATGGTTAAGTAGATTCTACTGTGTTTGGTAACAAAATGCAGGTGTTATGCACAAAATAGACGTAGTGAAATCCTGCAGCTTGCTGACAGTGGAGATTTCACACACCCATACTTTATCCTGAATTTTATTGTTTCCTGCTCTGGGAAGCCTCAGAAAATATATCAGAGAGTATTTTGATAATCCAAGTGCACTTATACATAATGATGAGACAAACGCCCACGCCAATAACGTCTGTAGAACTTTGCGTAGTGGAAATTTGTTCAACAGTGACATCAGAATAAGTTTCTGCTAAAATATCAAAACCTGCTGTCTAAAACTGGTAGCAAGTGCTCAGCCTGAAAAAAATCTAACCAGAAAAACAACAAAAAGCTGCCTTCTGTTCCCTGTTAGCACTGAGGACCTTAGCACTGCGCTCGTAGTATATAAATAAACCACTGTGATCAACACCTGAGAGCTTATAAATGTCTGCAATGTATGGTGACAATTTGCAGAACTTCTGCATTGCTCCCTCATGCCCACTTACAAACTATTTGGATAATCTGGAACCTGTTAGGCAACACCGTATGCCATTGTTTGCTGGTCTCCTCTAGGCTTCCACAGGGCAATAATAAACACTGCAAGGAATGCCCCGGTTTATATAGGAGAGCAGCAGAGACGTGCAGCTCCCCTTTGCTTTTTGTGATGCAAGTGTGCCTGGTAAAACGAGTCACCACTGAACTGCCTTAGCCACCTGGCAAAACCATGCCTGCTCTCGGCTACCACTCTCACAGCTTAGTCATTCCCTGTTTTCACCCAGATTTCGTAGAATAATAGAATGGTCTGGGTTGGAAGGGACCTTAAAGATCATGGAGTTCCAACCCCCTGCCCTGGGCAGGGACACCTCCCACCAGACCAGGTTGCTCCAAGCCCCATCCAGCCTGGCCTTGAACCCCTCCAGGGATGGGGCAGCCACAGCTTCTCTGGGCAACCTGTTCTAGTGTCTCACCACCCTCACAGCAAAGAATTTCTTCCTGAAACCTAATTTAAATCTCCCCTCTTTTGGTTTAAAAACATTCCCCCTTGTCCTATCACTCCCCTCCCTGATCAAGAGTCTTTCTCCATCTCTCCTGGAGCCCCTTTAGGTACTGGAAGGGGCTCTAAGGTGTCCCCGGGACCTTCTCTTCTCCAGGCTGAACAACCCCAACTCTTTCATAGGTCTTCATAGGGGAGGTGCTCCAGTCCTCTGAGCATCTTCATGACTTTCCTCTGGACTCATTTGAACAGGTCCATGTCCTTCTTATGTTAAGGACTCCAGAGCTGGACACAGTGCTCCAGGTGGGGTCTCTGCAGTGTGGAGCAGAGGGGAAGAATCCCACCCCTCTCACCCTGCTGGCCACGCTGTTTTTGATGCAGCCCAGGATGCAGTTGCCTTTCTGGGCTGCCAGCACACATTGCCAGCTCATGTTGAGCTTCTCATCCAACCACACCCCCAATTTGCATTATCCTTCATTCCATCGGTCTGGGTGTTTGTCTTACCGGAGTTTTATCACCTAGAGTCTGTTTGCTGCGGAAAACCAGGTCTAGAAAACTGTATACGTTGGGCTCAGTTCACCTCGACTATAACACTATGGATTCAAGCGTATTTGGCGGCCAATTTCCCCTGGAGCTGTTTGTGGTGAGCAGATGGAAATTCCGCAGAGGTCTCTGGACCTTGTTCAGAACTGACCTGAATGATTGTTACTCATCAGGTGTAACTGATCATTAAAAGGCTTTTAAGTGTTTCCAAGCTGTTCCCCAATTTATCGCACCGTTTGGATTAACAAAA
>VXAK01002659.1:0-23805 GCA_013399435.1 Arenaria interpres | reverse complement strand
AAAAAAAAAGGGAGAGAAGAAAAAAATTCAATTTCCAATTGAAGAAAAGAAACAGTAAAAAGAACAGAGAAGGTCCTGTTCACCTTCTACCCTCCTCTCTCCTTGTTTCTTTCCTGCTCTTTTCTCCTTCTGTGCTGTTCTCCATCCATACTCCCTTCACATATCCCCCCCATCACTAATTCCTACACTGTCTAAAATGCTTTTGAGTCCTATTTCAGTTCTCGTGTTCAATAGATGTGAGTCCCATTGATTTATGCCAGGGCTGAATTTTGTCCCCATAGCATACCAAATTGCTTCTGCACACACGTGGAATGCCAAATCAGTGTACAGGCATACCACTTTGTAACTGCTTTATTACTCATTTACACTTGGCATGAAGTTTATACCCTTATTTATGTTGCTGCTGTGTCTGGACTATTATATAAATTTGATCCTGTACGGAGCTGGCTGGTTTAGAGGACCAGCAGTGGGCACAGCACCTATCCCTTGTAAATTATTGGCTCAATTTCTAATCAAGTCATTAAACCAAACCAACCAAAACTCCTTTCTGTGCGATGGTGTTGTAAAAATGAGGTTGGTCTCCTCCCAGTTCCCAGTACACGTGTGTCAACACCACAGTTGATTCTAATTAGCACCCTCGCTGGTTACGAAAGCTCCGAAGCCAAGGATTTAAGCGGGCAGGGAGACTGAACTCTTTGTCCTGGCCTCAGGTCACGGCAGGTTGATGAACAAGCAAGTCCTACTTCTGCCTCAGCTGTAGCTGCCTTCTATTTTCTGGGACTGGCAGCCTGGCACCTTCCACAAGTGTCTTGTTTTCATAAAAAACATTTAACTCTAGTCTCGTTGTATAATATAGGGTTTTTCTCTCATTTTTAGGGAAGTTTTAGAATTAATAGGACTTTGGCCTGAGTAAGGATTACAGGATTTTGACCCCTCTGGGATCTTTGTCCTAGATTTCAGCCTTGGCAGGTGGAGCACTCTGTAACCAGTTGACATTTAGTGGCTAGTTTGTGAGTCGAATATCTTGTTTTATGTTTTCCTTTTTGGTTTGGATGAGTTCATATGGGTTTCTGAAATATTTGGGAAAGTTGCATGAACTTCGTGGTGCCACTGCACCTTCCTTGAGCCAAAGAAGTTGCTTTCCTCATTGAGAAATCTCACTTCAAAAGAAGCTGTGGTGTTTTTTAAATTACTGTTTCAGATGGCTTTTATTTTCAAATGTCTGCATCACTCAGAAAATCTGAGTTTATCCTGGTTTGTGGTACTTCTGATTTATTTTTCCTATTTAGAGGGCTCTTTTTCTTTCTACATGTGTCCACTTTCTTCATACACACACAGACACAAAAATTTGGAGTGACCTCTGGTCTTCTTTCAGTTGGAGGAAAGAAAATAAGAATGTAAAAAGATTCTGGATCTCAGCCATTACAATGAAAAACATCTGCTGAAGCCTTTACAAGCATAAATTTATCTTACCGTGGGCATGATTGCTAATTAAAATTCTGATTCTTTTTTCTAACAAGTTGTTTCAGCTTTGTAATCTGAAAAAGGAAAGGTAGAAACCTGTTGTGTTTTGGTGCTGCTGCAAAGCAGAGATGAACAAATTTTATTCTGGGCACTACCCGACGGTGGTCCAGGGAGCTGGATGATCACACTCTGCTGGCTCCTTTGCTCTCTTTCTCACTGCTAAATTACATAAAATAGTTTCCTACTGTTGTGTTTCCATGTAAGCAACCAAACAAAGTACTGTGGAGGTTTTGTGGAATCCCAAATCTGAGGAGTAGCTTCTATGACTGTGAATGTGAAAGGTGGTTTGAGGCAAATCGGTAAAGCTGCTGCTCATTTTTCAACAAATCTATCATATCTGAGGAATGCAATGTCTCCAGAGCTGCGAGGACACCAAATTCCTATGGCCAAGGTTAGTTTTGGAAGTCTTGGCTATGAATGCGTGTTACACAGTCTTGCTGGGATACTGAACTGTTTTGGGATCTGTGTCGGAGTCGGGACTTGCCCTCGCCTGAGTCATAACAGCGGATCTGAAGAGTCGGAAGCGGCCACCTGGGAGGGTGTCATCGCCCCTCCGGGGCTGGGCAGGGAACCCTCTGGAGATGTGTGCTGCAGAGGTCCCCGTGTTCTCTCCTCCCCACCCCATTCCCCCGCCCGTAAAAAAAAAAAATCAGATTTGGTGAAGAAACAGAAAAGCACTCTTTCCCACAACAGGTCCCATCACCCAGATTTCTTCAGCATGGAATTTTTATATAATTGCACTGATGAAACTCCTCCCTGGGATTTATTTTCTAGGACTTGTGCAGATTTAACAAGGAAAGTGAACTGTGGTGAATGAGTGCTCTGTGTAGTTTTGTTCAAACTAAAAATGTATTTTATACAGAAAATCCCCTCTTCATGCCCCTGTATTGTTGGTTGGTTTGGGGTTTTTTTTAATCCTCCGAACCGGTTTTAAACAGAAAGAGGGGAGATTTAAATGAGATCTCAGGAAGAAAGTCTTTCCTGTGAGGGTGGTGAGGCACTGGAAGAGGTTGCCCGGAGAAGCTGTGGCTGCCCCATCCCTGGAGGGGTTCAAGGCCAGGCTGGATGGGGCTTGGAGTGACCTGGTCTGGTGGGAGGTGTCCCTGCCCAGGGCAGGGAGGTGGAACTCAATGATCTTGAAGGTCCCTTCCAACCCAAACCATTCCATGATTCTATGAAACCCATACCTAACCTAAAGGCATAAATCACTTTTCAAGATTCAGTAAATTCAGCGGTGTCTTATGTTGCCTCAAATGGTCAGCTAACAAATCTGGTCATGGACTGACTTAGCAATGTTTGATAGAAATTGTAAATGATGCTTGTTTTTATTGGAGTGAAGTAACATTTAAGCATAGGTAATACAGATGAATAACTTGCAACACCAGCAAACTGAAAAACACATGGGACCCGCATGTGTGCCAATCCAAATACAACTTTATTAAACGCACCTGATTTTAAGCTACCTTTTAGTATTCCATTTAGCAGTTTAATGAGAACCAGTTATAACACAGTTGTTGTTTTTTTTTTTTCCTGTGTTCAGAATTCAGCAAACTACACAGCTGACATGCATGTCGAGTCAGGCAGACGGCATCAGAAAAATACAATGAAGGCCTTTACTGTAAGCAAATATAGGACATCTATGGGGCCTTCAAAGCCAACACATCAATTGCACGGTCTGCTGAGAGCATCTGAAGCAGCAGCTATCAGTGTTTCCTTGACACCTTTCAGCATAGAGACTGCATCATGAATTAAAGAGCTCAAGCTGTTGACTACAAGGACTGGGGCATTCCGAGAAGAGAATGGTACCTACCAGTGTCCATTCTTGCGTTAACATCTGCAGCCATTGAAATGGCCACTTGCTCCCGAAGGCAGGGGAGCAGTCTATTATGGACGTGTTACAGAGTCCTCTTTCAGCTGCTGTTTTGCTGAAGTGCCAGGTGCACAAGATGTGCCCCAAAAGAGCCTATAGAAGAGGGTAATGGTCACATCGATTATAAACTGATAATTGCTCACTCACTGTTTCCTCAGTATTCAGCCGACTAGCTGTTTCAGCAATTATTTTCCCCTTCTTTATTTCCATTAACGGTGTGCCTAATATTGGGGACTGTTTCCCTCTTTTATAGCTCTAACCTGCTGTTGAAATCCTGGAAGTGTAATGTATAGCATTGGCTCTAGTGCATATGATTAATGTAATCGCAAGCCTAGCTCTGGAAGGAATCCACCCTGCAGTTTACATTAGCTGTTAGATGACCTAAAATTCTCCCCTCTCCCCCATCCCCGGGCAAAGAACCGGTTCCATGTTTTTACTTTTCTATTATCCTTACGGTTTCGCTAAGTCTGGTGAAAGAGCTGACTGCCTGCCATTTTCCACATTCACAGTAACCTTAGAGTTCTGAGTTCTGTTTTCAGATGCACAGGGATGATGAGGGTCACAGAGCACCATACGTCTTTGTTGGATTAGCTACTGCTTCTGTGGCTGTTGATTTATATAGGTTAGAATACAACAGTTAAGAAAGATATTCACCGAAACCTGCAAGCATCTCTTTTTCTTTTTTTTTTTCTTAATTGACAATTCTACATCTTTTTTTTTTTTTTTTTTTTTTTTCCAGCTGAGGTATTATGAGAAGTGACACCCTTTGTGTAAGTAATCAAATCATTGCTTTTTTAAAGATAGGCAAATTACGACCACTGAAATTTGTTAGTTACAATTTCTTTTCTCGAGAAAAAAATCTTGCCTTATATCAGGATTTCAAGATCAAATGCAAGTTGACTATATATTTTATATCTCCATAAATGTAGATTCTGCTTTGAAAAAAAAAAAAAAAAGAAAAAAAGTTATACAAAATTTAATTCCATGGCATTGTGCACCAGTTAGTAAAAGAGGCTAAAAGAAGGAAAACCTGCAATTCTCTTTTCTCTGCGAAAAAGAAAATGCACTATTCGAAGAGGCCAATTATGGAAGCTGAGATCAATATAGCATTAAAAATCAGTTAGGATGAAATGCCAGACGATGACAGATTATCATATGAATTAGATCTTTGCTAGAAGGAACAATTATCACAGCACCTGTTAGAAGCTTTCTGTTGTTATTTCGGTACAGCAAATCTCCTCTTATCAATGAACAAAAACCTTGATAATATTGACTGAAAAAAAAATGCTGGCAGATTCCCTACTGCGGTAAAGAAGTTGGGGAGCAGCGTAACAGATAAAGTGCCCAC
Organism: Arenaria interpres; assembly: GCA_013399435.1. NCBI lineage: Eukaryota > Metazoa > Chordata > Aves > Charadriiformes > Scolopacidae > Arenaria > Arenaria interpres. The sequence goes on along the minus strand of VXAK01002659.1, from coordinate 19,063 downwards.
TAAAATGTGGGAGGTTGCAGGTGGGAGATGAAACGGATCAAATTATTTTTAAGATTTCTCTAGAATATAATAACCCTCACAGTTATGCACAAAACTGGTAATAATCATTAGCCCAGAGCAGTTTTCTTGATAGCTGCAAGAAGGCTTTGAGTGGCAGCAGCTACATGCTACTGTGGAAAGTTTTGAGATAAGGACCAGATTCAGCCAGTGAATTAAGATACTACACAAATCCCTAACAACAACTGGAATTAAAAATTATTCCCTCCCGTACAGATTAAGTGGGAATAAGAGGCAAGGGCTTCTGGGGTTACTGTTTGTGCTGTTGGAAATGGGAATAGTGTAACTCAGGAATACACAGAGTCTATGCTCTGGCCTGCCTTGCTGCCAATGTATGCCAGTTGTTTTATTTCTAACCTTAGAAAATTCAGGACTAGCAAATTTGGGGCGAGGTAACCTGTCTAATCCCGTGTTTCGATGTCATTCAGCCACAAACAAAATTTGCTGCACGAATCATTTGTCATTTTGATGAGCATTATTAAATCTACTCTGGCCAAATCAGAATAAAGGATGAGCCTACCCCATAGAAAGTCAGAGCGGATCCACTTTCCGCTGCCAAAATACCTGTTTCTTCTCCAGGCAGATGCCTCCCTGCTTCCCTGGGGCAGTCTGCTTGCTGTCAGCTGATGGGGTCTTACTTTGCCCCTTCTGTTTTGAAGCGCTGCTTTCTGGGGGCAGCTCACAAGCCTGGGAGAAACCAGCCTTCCTTCCCCCATCCTCTCAATACGGTGATGCACAGGAATCCCGGTCGGCGCTGCCCTGCGAGGAGGACAGCACGTCCAGAAAACAAACACCTAAATTTTCTCGTGGTTATGGCACCCAAAATAGAGGGCAAGGGAGCACAATCCTTACCTCGGAGCTGCGGAGCGGGGCTGCGGGAGGGAGCCTGCGCCGAGGAGCTGGGCTGCATGGCAATGCCACCGCCCGGCCGCCGCATTGTGTCAGTGCCCTAATTGGAAATGCCAGGTCTCATCCATCCAGCAAAGCCTGCTGAAAGCACAGTCGCCTGCCCCGGGCTTGGGATTGTCCTACCCGGCTCCTGGCTGAGACATGAACAGTAATCACGGCCAGACAAGTACAGGGGACCGCTCGGGGTGAGTACTGCATGTGGCAATACGTGGGAAAGGGTTTTAAGCCCCTTGTTGCAGTTACAGCGGGTGCATAGGATGTTGTTCTGTGTTCTTTCTCTTTCCTGAACTTTTAACCTCATCCTACCTCTAGCCATGCTCAAAATGACAGCCAACGAAAAAGGGGGGCGGGGGAATGCTTTCCATTCCTTTCTCTCTCTAAATATGCAAATATACAAATATGCTTAAGCTGGCCATAGGCTTTGGTACTGCTTTGTCTCCTGCTGAGCGACTCCACCCTTCCAGCCAATGTGGTGATCCCCATGAGTAAAAGGGAGATTATTTCAAGGTAAGGCACTTTATTGTAGGACAGACGCCAAAAGAAAGCAAGAAGGCACTTAGTTTTAATGGACAATGGTTTTACCGAAGCTCTCAACTTTGAGCTAACATATGGGGTATTATGAGCTAAGTCATCCAACTTTATGTACTCACATTTCCAAAAAAAAGAAAACATTTTTAAGGAGTATAACCTCTTAATGTTACTGGAGAAGGCTATTCACTTTCCGGTTCACTTCTTGCTGATTTGTGGATATTAAAAATGAAAAGCCAAAAATAGTTCTGAACTTTGCCAGCGAGATCCACATCAATGCATATCTGTCAGTGCTACCCACTTAGCCTGTGGTTCCTCCGAGCTGCTCGACAGAGGGTCAGAGCTGTTCTGACAGCTCCACAATAGGAGTAAGATGTGGTGACGAGCTGAAGAGCCGGAGATGTCGACAGGGTCTCCAAATATCCAACGGCCTTGAAAACCAGAACTCCAAGCTGCAGAAAGATAGTAAGTTTGTCTAATGTAGGAAAGGCAATTTTGCGTGAAATGGGTCCTTTAGGCAGAATCTGAAGATACCTGGAGGTAGTGGGGTGCCTAAGTATTTATGCACCCTATTTATGGACTGCCAGGCTACCCAAAAAGGACTGGAGTCACTTTGCAGCTGACTATCAAATCTTAACCCACAATATTTTTACAACTGAGAGTTGTTATGTTGCAATCTTTTTTCACCTCTCTAAGAAATCCCATTAGAAAAGATTTCCAAACTCATTTTTCTCCATTTGGGATGTTCTCCTGGTGAGTATCTGTGGAACTATATGGCACATTTTAAGTGGAATAAAACTCCTTCATTTAGTTCACTACTTTCTTTTTCAAAGTACCTCAGAGCTTGCAAGGAAGATAACAAAAAGGATACTCATTCTTGTTTTAATTTTGAAAGAGCAGGAGTAACTATGGCTTACGGTTAGGTTTGGAATTTAGGAATATATGCCTTGTATTCTGGTATTTACACTTTTGCCCTCTGCACTTGTGCAGTTAAATTTTAGATGACACAGGCTTAGGTTTCCTGGTTTACCCTAAACTTGGTTAATTACTTAAGTTTACTGTGCACTTGCCTCCCAAATGATGCTGAACAATGATGATGGTCATTTCATATTTCCGGCAAATGGGAGGTAACGGCAAGTTCATCACATGCTGTGTGATGCCTGTGATTCTGGTCGCTGCCTGTGACACTGGCAGGTAACAGCAAAGCAGCCAGAAAGGCTTGGCATGTTGAGGAAACTCAGAATGGAAGGCTGACATAATGGCTCTCAGGTGTGCACTTAAAAAGCCATGATGTTTTGTCTAGATCCTATTATTACTCCATGGAGTCACTGTGAAATAACTAATAACTCTAGAGGGAAAACTGAAAGAAAGGAAATTTCGTTGCCTCCTGGGCACTCGGAGAGCAACTGTATTTAGCAGCTACATGTTGAAACTGAAATCTTGTCTTGGTTAATGAACAGGAGCATAAGGTAGGTAAAATCCAGCAGAGATATGATTCCATTGTGGCTGCTGCATCTGATGCAGACAGACCCGAAGGAATGGAGTTAGGTGGATACTTCTTACCGCTAGCAAGGAGAAAGGTGCTGCTCCCCCTTCACAAATCTCCTTCCTTGCCTGCTCCCCATCATGTTCTCCCACTGCTTCATTTTGGCACCCCTCTCTCTGAGCCAGCTCAGCTCCACACACTGAAGGAAAGGGAGCAAAAGGGGTAGTTCTCTTCTGGTTTTGGTGGACTCTTCTGGTCCAGCTAACGGACTCTGCCACAAGGCAAGTGTGGGAGGACAGAAAGAGACGAGGAAGGAAAGAGGCAGAAGGACAGACAGTGGAAGGAGCGGGGCAAAAGAGGGCAAGCAGAAGGCGATGCCAGCTTCACGTGTGAAACCACAGCTGGAACGTGCACTGGACGCAGAGAAACACCACCACACAACACTCTGCCCAGCTTCGTTGACATGAAAACAGAGAAAAATCTGCCACTGTGCTGGGAATGCTTATACTTTAACAACAACATTTATTTTGTGAAAAAGATGAGTAATTTGGATCTGGGACAAAGCAAAAGAAAATTTTGATTCTTCCTGCAGACAGGATGTGGGTGTTTATTTGAGTGAGGGATATTTCTATTTTTAACTAATTCCATAGTACACTTCTTCTTGCTATGCTATGGACTAAGGCAGCCATTCCTAAATCTTTTTGAAGCTACCATATTCTTCTTTACACCTCCCGACTTAAAGATGGTCCCTGGAATAGGATGCAGGGCAAAACTCATGAACTGCATACAGCAAAGTGTAAGTAAGTGTCCAGCTGACAGTCCACAAGTGTGATGCAGATGTTTCAAAACATATTTATGTCCCACAAATGTGTACTGGATAAGCAGCAACTGAAGTGCAAAGTCCCAGATAGAGGGATTATGTTGATATCTTTATGGCTTAAAAATACATATTGGTATTTAAGTTACTATTAAAAACGCTTTGCTTACACCATCAGTTATGCACAAAGTGATCATGTGGTGTTTCTTGCCGGGCTCTGATTTTAACTATTAGCAGGACTTACATGCAGAAGTAAAATAGTGCGGGAACTTAAGGGTTAAATTTGACAGTTTCAGGTAAATTGGGTGAAAGATCTTTCTCCATAGAACTAGTGGGTGGAAAATCTGACTAGCTTCCACTGTGATCTCCACAGAAAACTTGCTGGTTCCCTTTTCCTACAGAGATATGCAGAGAGCAGCAGACCAGTGCTGAACCACTCCCAGGCCCTGCCATTTACTTACTGTCCACGTTGCAGTCAGAGGTACGGACATGTATTAGAGCTAGAGTTAATCTCAGGTCCTGATCACCGCAGAGCATCGCTGACAGCAACTAAACAGGCAAAGTCCTGGTGTCTCATTGCTGCAATAAGTACCATCCCCCACCTCCCACCAGCGACTTTAAACTTATTTGGCGTTCTGCAGTCGAACCTCCAGCTGTAGTGCAGATGTGGCCTCTGATGAGCCGGTTTAAAGCCCTGCTCTCACTGTCCTAGTGGCTTTTCCTGGGGTAGTTTACACTGCAGCGGTACCCTCGGCGTTTGCCCGGATGCCTGTCGGGGGGCACGCTGTTGGGAAACCTTGGGTGACGCTTCAGTGCCTCTGTAACATCTCAGCCTGAAAAATGGATGAGGAGTAGGTGCAGAGGCAGCCCCAAGAAGTCACCTGCTGCTCTTTGCAGAGGGAAGCGGGATGGGTACCCTGTGCTTTTTCCCGTTCCCCCAAAATCGCCTAGCTGGTTTAGACGAAGAAAACAGAGGCAGAAGGTAAGAGGAAATCGAGTAGTTGCTCCTGAGACCATGGCAGCCGATTGAGTGAAGAGGGGAAGAAGATACATTTATTTAAACTCATAGTGGTAAAACGTCATGATGGGACAGTAATGTAAATTGTGTCATCAATACGTGAAAAAAAAAAACACAGTAAAGAGCCAGCTTTTTGGGGTCAGAGCTGAGGGAATCTTCTACAGCAAGGCTCCAGCATGGGTAAGGGTGTTGTGATGGGAATTGGCCCTAGTTATGCTTGCCCTGTTATTCACCAGCCTCACCCCGGTCAGCTACAACCTCTTGGTGGGGACTGGCACCCTTGCTTGCCCTCTCCTCACTCCACCCGTGTACCTGTAAAACAGAAGCTGTTTTATGGAGGTCTCTAGGATCGCAAATTTTGCCTGTTAGGATAACTAAGTCCTTGGAACAACTGAAGAAATAGCAAGCTGGGTACTTGCCAAGGCAGAAAAAACTCAACTGCAAGGAAGGGTTAAACTGCAGATCATCGCAGACATCTATGGCTCCAGGCCTCATTTGGAAGTGTGCAGGGCTCCGACGCTCTGTTCGAGCACATGTCCATCAGACCAACTACCAGAGAGCCAGCATTTGCTAAAAATATGACTGCCTGATTTTTCTGGGACGTAGGATTCATATGCTCCTTTGTGAGTTTTAAATTAGTTGTAATGTCCGACTGCTTCCTTTCACGAGAAGCGTTTTCTGACGATAGCATTGCTGACCCATCCGTTTGCAGCTTTGACCAGGAACTATCATGATGTGCAGAATAGTTAATCACTCTTCTGCACACAGTGATCTTTTAATGAGCAGCAAGATCCTGAGAAGAATAAAACAATTCCTCCAAACCAAGAACTTAACTCATTTTGAAATCAAATCAGAAACCCCAAATGAACGTACTGACTAATCAGTATGAATGTCCTGCCTTGGATGGATGACCAGTCCCATCACCAGCATAATTCACTAACTGTATACAGCAAAACCTGCTGTAGCTGCAGTACTTAAAATTTAAAGGATCCGATATTTCCCAGACATTTTATGTTTTTTTTCCCTGAGCCTAGGTCCTCACTAATTAAGGAAGTCCAGCTTTATAGGTGGAGCAATACCAAAAAAGCACCAATAAAATTTTTAAAGCTCTCTAAAACATTTTAATACCTTATTTCATGTGGCATATACAGAGTTATGATGGTTTGTAAGGTATAAAGTTTTTTATTAGCTCTCCATTGGGAAGACGGCATAACTCAATCATCGCTTTGCAACTCATTTAATGCACATCACCACAGCATTTGACTAGCACACTTATCACAAATTGAAGTCAGTAAAATATTTGACTCAGCAGCCCATTACACACACAAAGAGAGAGTTAACTACAAACTAATTTAGGGAATTAGTGGTCAGTTACAAAACATGGCATAAACATACACATTTTTCTCCAGATTATGCTATATTAGTCCCAAAAGCTTCTAGGTTTCACAGCGGTTCCTCTAAAGAATGTGTGGTACAAAAACTGTAAAATTAAGTGACTTGTGCTTTAACATCTCTTTATGAAACAAATGGTAAAACTGACTTTTAGGAGATATAACATTCATTTTTTCCCTCTCCCTTTACCTCTTTCCTCCCTTGCCCAGCGTTTAGAGAGTTTCACTTCAAATAGAATCATAGAATGGTTTGGGTTGGAAGGGACCTTAGAGATCATCCAGTTCCAACCCCCTGCCCTGGGCAGGGACACCTCCCACTAGAGCAGGTTGCTCCAAGCCCCATCCAGCCTGGCCTAGAACAAGGATCTTAATTTAGATCTTCAGACATTTAAGGGGGTAAAGACTGTTTGTTTATTTGAGTAAGATGATAAGAATTATTTCAAACTCTTCCTACTAATATTAGTCTGTAACCAGCTCTATTTATAGAAGGCACACTTTTCAAGGCTACATGTGGCCAAGAAGTGACAATTTGCCTGATTGACATTGGAACAAACAAATGATCTTCTGGAATTGTTTTCATGGAAATGTGAGCAAAGCCTGCTGGTTACATCATTTACCTGAAATCTAGAACACCAGATTAAAAATTGCTGTGCTGTCCAATTTGAAACAGGGATAAGAACAACAGACCACAGAAATGTGATAACCATTGGGGTTATAAAACCAGTCTTCCTTTGGCTTGGATATTTAATTGTTGATACAAAATAGAATATTCCCAATAAGAGACTAAAAACTTGGCAACAGAGAATAAAAATGTATTATTCCTTGACATCCTTTTGAAAATCTATCTACAACTGGCTGAAGTACATATATTTGAAAATTGCAGAGTTGCAAAAAGATTCCAGTGTACTGCACATGCTCCATCCTCTGATATGTCAGCTGGGTCGATCATGTACTGCAAGAGAGGTATGGGTCTCCCCTGACATTACTTGATATTTACTAGACTGGAAAAAAAGACTGTGTATGAATTTAACATATTGTTTGCCATAAAACAGAGGAAGGAGGAAGAAGAGACTTAGCTAACAGAGAAAGCTACAGATTTTGAAAGAGGCAGGAATAAGCATGCAAAACACGCGCGTAGATGAATGAGATTTATAGGAGTCAAAGGGCACTGGGATAGCTTAGAAACAGAGGAGTGATTTTAAAAATGGAATAGCTATGAACACTCCAGCCCTCACTAGGAAATAAATAACCATCAGAGTATACTTCTCTTCTGCATCCCTTAGTAGCTTGTCCATAAAGGGCATGATATCCTAATTCATTTTATTCAAGAAGCTGGGAACCCAAATCTCCTGCAGACTTCTGCTGGGGAACACCAAAGTGGTGTCAGTTTTCCAATTTTCCTTTTTTCAAAAAACGGGCAAAAAACCAAGTAGGTGTTACCAAAGCAGTTGAAACCACATAAAATCTCAGGCCAATGGCTTCAGCCAGATTGACAATAATCTGAGAAATTTCAGGATTCTCTTGCATATGCTCAACCATACTCTTAAACTTCTATGTGACCCATGCCTTATTAAATGACACCTTAATTTGAGAACTTCTAAGGTCTTTGAGTACTTGATCATTGAATCTAACTGTTCTTTTAACTTCTTTTAACTTCCTTTTTAAAAAAAACATCAAAGTACAAAACATATTTCAAAGAGCCAGGCCTTTATCAGCAGTTAATAGCTCAGTTCTGCTGTGCATACGCAGACAAAATCCTCATTGAAGTCAGTGTCTAAGTTCAGAGAGTTCCTTTTCACTGGATCGCTTTAAATAAGTATGGAATTGCTGTCCCAGAAAGTATATGGCTCAAATTAAATCGCTTCAGCAGTTGGGTTCAGGGGCTACAGCCTGGGGACTGTTGGGATTTATGTCTGGGTGGCTCCATCAAAGCCATATGGTCTGGGAAGCTTAGGAAAACCAGGGTAGATGTGGAAGAAAACTGGCAGCAAGGAAGGAAACTTAGGTGCCATTATGAGGATTTACAAGCAATGCAAAGATAGCCATGGATGTGACTTCCAGAAAACTTCACATTGTGCAGAAAAAACTACACATAGTATATACTCTGTGTTGGGCTGAAGCTGTGCAGAAATGCTCACTAGGAAGTTACTGCAACTCCAGCAAGTCCAGTGTTTCCATTTGCTCAGCAGGGAACCTCATCCTCTGGCCAGTTTTTGACCCTGAAGACTGACAGGTTTTCATCCCTCTAACTAAAGGATACCAAGAGGTGCCTGGAAGAGGGAGATGTGCATTGTGTTCTCCCCAGCTGTGCTCCACTATCGTGAATATCTTGCAGGGAAGGCAGATGTAGCTAGAATTTGTAAAGCCTTCAGCAGTGAGGTTTTAGCTCCAGCCTGCTAAGGTCATAGAATGGTTCTGGTTGGAAGCAACCTTAAAGATTATTGAGTTTCAACCCCCCTGCCATGGGCAGGGACACCTCCCACCAGACCAGGTTGCTCCAAGCCCCATCCAGCCTGGCCTTGAACCCCTCCAGGGATGGGGCAGCCACAGCTTCCCTGGGCAACCTGGGCCAGTGTCTCACCACCCTCACAGCAAAGAATTTCTTCCTGACATCTCATCTAAATTTCCCCTCTTTCAGTTTAAACCCGTTCCCCCTCGTCCTATGGCTCCCCTCCCTGATCAAGAGTCCCTCCCCATCTCTCCTGAAGCCCCTTTAGGGACTGGAATGGGCTATAAGGTCTCCCTGGAGCCTTCTCCAAACTGAATTACCCCAACTCTCTCAGCCTGTCTTCATATCAGAGGTGCTCCAGCCCTCTAATCATCTTTGTGGCCCTCCTCTGGACCCGTTCCAACAGGTCCATGCCCTTAAAGATGTTACCCTATGACTGCCTGTAGCTACTCACTCTCCGCATCTGCTGGAAATAGCCTCTTCCCACATTTGCAATTTGGATCTAAGGTCCATTGAAATAATGAATGGGGAATTAGTCCTCGTGCAGCATATTATGACAAGCACGCGGTGAAAGTGATTCACCATATTAGCCCAAGACCACAAGGAAAGTAGACTTTCCCTCCTACATGGCACCGTGAGCTGGGCAGATGAAGAATGGACCCACTCCATTTCTTCCCTGCGGGCTTCTGCCAGTTCTCGGCCTATGTCCTGAAAATTCCTGGGTGGAGAAGGCAGTTTCATCTCTCTGTCAGGGTGGTAGCTCCTGGACAGATTCCCCTGCAGGTCTTCACTGCAGTAACTCGTCTTGAAGTGAGTTTCACTCAGCAAATTATATTTAACACCATAATATGAAAGCTGTGCTTATAGTATGAGGACAGATACTCACCTCCATGGTAAGGAATGGTTCTTTGCAATTTTACACCATGGAGAGCAATTTATAAAGAGAATCAATTCAGTTATCAGATATGTATAATCTTCTAATCATTATTATTAACCTCATCTTCCTTCTGTAAATTATGAATTTTTTCTGAAGATAAATTTGCGTGCAATCTTTTATATTTTCTAGAATGTAAGACTAATGTAAATATTCACATTATTTTTCATATATCATATATTATACATGTATTTATTTTTGAAAACTTGTGCTAATTGTATAACTCTTCCCATATGATTCCATTTGGAAGCACTGCTTTCATAAAGACCACATCTCAGACAAGGCTTTCTTTAATGCTCAAGTTAAAGGACTACTTGGGGAAGAGCATGAGCACTGACAGTAAGATGGATTAACAAGGATCTTAACTGCAATTCACCTTTGGAGTTGGCAACATCTTGTGCTCTATAGCAGAAAACTCTTGAGGAAGCTTTTCCACGGTAGCAACAATATCAGCTGTGAATTGGTACAACAGGTACTTCCAAAGTCATATGATTATTTTGTCATGTGTTTGTCTTTTTGGGTAATGGGTTTTTTTGTTTGCTTGAACTGATCATAGCAATGCTTTTGTTAAAGTTAACTGTGGACTGAGGCTTGTGTTGCACAACAGAGAACTACTCCACTTTTTGCCCTCTGAGAGAACATATGACTCCTATCCTACTTCATGCACGGTTTCCTGAGTTTGAGCACGTGATTTCAGGCATGGAAAAGGCTGTCCTTGCCTTATTAAGACATTGACATTAATTTTCCTGGAGGAGCAAGGAAAAGCTTAAACATTGAAATGAGGCTTGGGGATGAAAGTTCTTGTCTCATTCATTTATTTGTTGGTGCTGTGTGTGTGGTACAAGGGAGATTTAATGAATTCCGCTAGTCAGAGATTGGATATGAATCTAGGTATTCACATACAGTGAAATATTTATATACTTTTAGTATGAGCTTAGAGATGAACATTATCCATTGGTGGCAAAAGATATGTACCTCTATTTAAGAAAACATGCGGGGGTTTTTGTTTGTTTGTTTGTTTTGGTTTTTTTGTGTTTTTTTTTTCTTTGTCAGTTAGGTTGATGGTTGGACTAGATGATCTTTAAGGTCCCTTCCAACCTAGATGATTCTATAATTCTATGATTCTATGATCTATGATCTTGCTTGAAAGTCAAAGAACTGAACTCTCTGTTTAGACCCCAGGTCACTTTTGTGCCTGCTGTAACACTTCTGGATGTTGTCTCATACCCTACCACAGGCCCTGTTCTTTCCTCAATCCTCACTGCTCATGTTGCTATAAAACTGTTTTTAGGAAAACTGTTCTTCCCATTCCAATGTCCACTAGTTTGTTTTTTGTTCTGTTTTGTTTTGTTTTAAGAAAATGAAATTTCCAAGGCATTTTTAGACTTACACAATTTGAAGTGAACCAACAGTCCTGTGTATCACATTCTTCCCATCTTCCCCTGAACTGAGTGCAGTAAAATGCACAGAATAAAGCAGAATTTCCTAAAAGGAGCCACTAGATTTCTTTGTGACGTGAAGAGATGGTATTTTCTTGGTAGTGAGTTCCCGCGGTGAATTACTTTGGCTCAGAAAACAGTTATGTAGGACCTTGCCAATTCACTTCCAGCGTCACCCTCCAGCGCTGCTCCCTATTCTGCTGGGGACTGAGGAGTTTTCTTCCTACAGGATTCCTGAGCAAAAATTGGCCAGTCCCCTCTTAGTCTTCTTTGTAATAAACTAAGCAGATAGAGTTCCTTAAGCTTCTCCTGTCAAACTGTTTTCTCTGGCTCTTTATTTAATTGTTCAACTTTTTATGTATGCAAATTTCCTTTCTAAAAAGGTCACCTTCCAGACACTTACCTGAATTTTACTATAATTAGTAATAATCGTTGTTGACTTTTAAACTCAGTGAGTTTGGGTGTTTCACACGCTGGGTGCTCAACTTGAGAGGCCAGAAGGGGCTTGAAGCTTATGGAAACACATGCTTCTCCTTTTGAAAAGTTTAAAACTTATTTACATACAGCATCCCCAGAACACAGTTACCTCTGGTACAGATAAGAGCTATCAAAAAATCACTTAAACAATGAAAGACTAGGGAAGAGGCCAAAGTTTTGGAGAGAGATGTATATATATGAGGGCAAGTAATAACTCCTAGTAAAAGATCCCATGGTACTTTTCATACTCACTGAGACAAGACCTTATTTTTTTGAGCCTGCATCTGAATGACCCAAACACAGTAATCATGGATGCGTGTAATTTTTTTCCCCTCCTCCTGCTTGATCCCAAATTTAAATCATAATGCTGAACTCATGACGTCACTCTCAATCATTTCCACATGGCTTCACTTGTAGGATCAAAAAGAAGGTGAAGCTCTCTTGTGTCAGCAGAAAGCTGGTTTGGGGAATGGCAAGATAATTCAATGAAATTTCTAGTAATGACAAGAAGACTTCAAAAAGCCCGCAGGTACAGTACTGCTCTTTTTCAGTAAAAATATTTGTTCTGCCTCAAATTTACCACATTGGGAAAGGTTCAATTTTAAAGGGGGCTGTGCTGGTAAGGAGATCCCAAGTCTTCGGATCCTCTGGCTCCTTGAGAAAATCTTCCCTGAGTTTAAAATCCACAGGTGAATTCCAGAAAATAAAGCTCAGGGATAAACAGGGGAAGACAGCAGTGTGTTGGGTTGCCCAGCTTCATACTTCCATTTTCTCTGGTACGTTAGTTTTCTAAAGGTGGCATTTTGGCTCCGGTCGAATGGAAGGGCAAAGGTTACCGAATGTGAGGCCGTGGCTGCTGGAAAAGAGAACAACCACGACAATGGTGAGGAAAGGCAGCCACCAGCCCTCGGCACGGAGAGATGTGGGAAACTGGCAGGTCGGAAGAGGATGTCATTTTCTGAGAGACCAGGAAATGAGCTCCACGTTGAAGCATTTCTATTTATGGTATAAGAATTGCAAATATCACAGGAGATATTTGATACTAAGACGAGGAAATATGTGTCAGGCCTTTTAGTTTTCAGCTTTTGTCTTTGCAGGGGCTGCTTTTGTTCAAAGAAGCAACAATGGAAAAGAAGGGATTTGAAAAAAAAAAAAAAAAAGGCTTCTGCCACAGCATTTCCCAAACTATTTTTCCTGTGCCCCTCTCCCAAGGGAACTCTACCGTTCATGACCTTTCTCTCCCCCTTTCCTCCCCTACTCATCCAGCATCCAGCATTCAGGATTACAGCCACTCATCTCAGCTCGCAGCCCTGCCCCTACCTCTTGTATCCCCTCGTCGTTCCCAGAGGGTGAGTCCTACTTTGGGAACTGCTGTTTCCACTGGATTTCAGTTCCTGGCAACCTATCTGTAAAATACTTTGACCAAAAGGGAGCTGTTCCCCAGAGACTGTGATGCTAATTCTGGTGCGAATTCAAAGTAAACCTCCTGGCCGCACACCAGTGTTGTCCTGCTGGGTTTGTCCCTATATGTGTAAAATGGGAAAACCTCTACAATGCTTTTTTTTCTTAAGTGTAACACCTCACTCATTTGCCCCCGAGGTGAGCTGTGCTCTTTGGTTAGCAAAATATCTCTATGCTCATTTCTATCCCACTGCAGCCCAAAAACCTTCTTCCTCTTCTGCCAACAGCCTTTATTAATTCGGATACTTTTCTGTCAAGTTTCATTAGGTCTGCGTTTGGAAGAAGAAATCTAACTTTACTTGGGGGGAGTTGACAGACACAGGTTTCACTGCTCTTTCTGGAAATAAGCTGTGGAAATCTAATATGCCAGAGGCTTTCCCAGAGCTAGTTCTTATCCCCTTTTTTCATTGATACTGGTGGCTCACTGAAGCCACCAAGCTGCCCAAGTGAGTGGCCGCACATCTCCTGGAAGCCTCTTGCTCATCCCTTACAAGGCAGAGGCGATAGCAACGCTCAGCGCTATTTGTTTATCCATCCAAATATAGATCTTAAAGGCTCATTATAGTCATCTAACTTTGAAACATCTTGGCCCCAGAGTACCAGGTAATTAAAACAAATAGACAATTTCATGGAAATTCTGCTCTTTTATTCAAAGGTTTCAGAGTTACTCAATCATCTCCTCTCTAAAGCAGTGTATCCTTCTCCTGATGCCTGTTTATTATTTCAAGGGTGAAGCATATGTATCTAAAACAAGAAAAACAATAGCGAGATGCTTTGGGGAGAGTGTGGAAGTGGAGGGAAATTATTAGAAGCTGTGATCTCAGTGGCAATGCTAGACGTAAGGCGCTTGCCTGGTCCATGCTCATTGGTCCTGAGGTGGGGCCACCAGCCGGGCAAGCACCCCATCCCTCACACCACCCAACGTCCCAGACCCATTTAGCTTCCCTGCCATGAAGTTAGAAGAAATTGCTCGGTGTCATCAGGGGCCTTGTCGTTTGGGCACCTCATGTGCTTCCCCTTTGTGACAGTAGGTGAATAGGGAGCAGACAGGGAGAGGGAGCAGACAGTTGGGAGCAGACAGCCAGGTGTAGATGGGCTGAGGCAGTTGGGGTTGTTCAGCCTGGAGAAGAGAAGGCTCCAGGGAGACCTTATTAGACCCTTCCAGTACCTAAGGGGAGGCTACAGGAGAGATGGGGAGGGACTCTTGGTCAGGGAGGGGAGCCATAGGATGAAGGGGAATGGCTTTAAACTGAAAGAGGGGAGATTGAGATGAGATCTCAGGAAGAAATTCTTTGCTGTGAGGGTGGTCAGACACTGGCCCAGGTTGCCCAGGGAAGCTGTGGCTGTCCCATCCCTGGAGGTATCCAAGGCCAGGCTGGATGGGGCTTTGAGCAACCTGGTCTGGTGGCAGGTGTTCCTGCCCAGGGCAGGGGGTTGGAACTCGATGATCTTTAATGTCCCCAAACCATTCTATGATTCTATGATTATTTTTTTTTGCCTGAGAGCTGCTGTTGGTCACCAAGGATAAGTCTATCATGAACAAAATATGTCACGGTTCCAACCCTATGCACTAAGAGGATTTTCTGCCTGTCTTTCCCGCGGTACCATTTTGGTGAGATGTCCCCACACGCAGTCTCCTCTGCCGCCCCGTTCCAGAGCCCCTGGGTTGGCCCAGCCGAGGATGTGAGGCGGCTCTGCAGGGACCGTGGAGAGGCTGTCCATCACGGCTCCTGTCAGGCCAGCACTTGAACTTGCCTGAGATGTAGGTGATTGCTAAATTTGTCTCTGAGACCGCTTTCAATGTACAAAAAGACAGTGACAGAGCTGCGCGGAAATATGATCTGATGTAAAACCCTGGTGGTTTTCTACTTTTTAGAAAGGTTTTGTAATGTGTTTGAGCTGGCTGCCTGGCTATCTTTGGCTGCGACTGCTAATCCTTCAGTGTCCTTAACTGGTGTCCTTGATACTCTAAATTAACTAATATTTTTAGAAGATTTTAATATTTTTTTTTTCGATTATGCAATGGATATATCACCGGATATTTTTCATGTCAGTATGATTAAAATGCTTAATCCCCTCAGAGAAATTTGCAATGATTTAAACCACAGTTAGAATTCAGCTTTAAGATTTAGGAGAGTAAAAAGACAAGTAAATTTAGGAGGCAGCAATTTTTTTCCAAAAGGTTTTTTTGCTCTCCTAAAACATTGGGACAGATTCTTTGCGGAGGTGAAAATGGTGCAAGTGCTTTATGGATTCGGGGGGATGTTGTCTGTGTTCATAACTTTGGGGTGCCCCAGGAGTGGGGTCCCAGGGCAGTAGAGGGTTTTTAGGCAGCTGAAGGGACTGTGACAGTAAAGCAGTGGTGTGTCCTGATCCGGGGACAACTGAGAGACCACATGTGGATGTTAAGGAAGAGTCAAAGTGGTCCAGATCTCACCCTGTGAACAGGACCTGAGGTTAAAGTCGGGATGGGAAACACTCTCAGCAGTGGCTGCTGCTTTGGCAAAATGTTCAGAATTAAACTCCAATGAAACAGTCTTCAGAAAACTTGGTACATGAAGGATTTTGTATGGGAGCCCTGTAATATCATTCTGCTTATGGAGATAAAGAACCTTAGAAAAAGCAATCTTTGTGTAAAAAAGATTAAATAACCTAGTCAATACATTATGTTCATAAAAGATTTTTTTCTATCAATCATTATATCACCTTTCTCCATATTTTTCAATATATTCCTGTTTTTTCACCAATCAATATGTAGCGGAACTTACATATGTTCATATCTTGATCTAGTAAGTACAGAGCTGTATTAAATAAGCATTTTTAATTTGCTGAGGTGAGGTTCAAATTTAGGCCTATGTTTCTCAAAAGTATTATTGGTATCACTTGTTTTTAATGAGTACTTTATTGTACAACTTGTATCAGAACACTTTCCAGGAAATTTCTACAGTCTAAACAAAGGTCTTTGTGATTATTAATATTTGAAATATAAATAATTTTTTAAAAATTATTCTCTTGAGAGAGATACTGAAATTTCAGAGTCACAAAGGTCTTTCAAGTACATGGGAGTCAGATTTCTCCGTGGAATTGTACAGATAGTTATTTTCAAATCGTAATGGCCGCAAGGAGTGTCTGGGTTGTTAGAATGAATTGCTAAGTTATAGGTACAGGTGCGAAGTGTTATTACGTCAAAGGGTAAGTGCAGGAAATGAGATCACCCAAAGGTACCACAGGCACTGCAATATTAAGAACCGGGTACTGCGACCCTATTTATCTCCTGGTTTCAAATCTCCCCCTGTTAAAACCACTCATTAACTATTCTGCTGAACGCTCTGAAGGAGACCAGGCTGAGGTGGAGGGATACCACCAATGAATTCGGCCTGAGTTTTCAATTAAAATCCACAGTCTGTTCTGTTTCTGATAATCTCTAAATTCTTTTGAAGAAATGATCATTATAACTGTGTTTAATCTGTTTTCAAAACAGACTGTGAAATAGCCATTGTGTATGCACCTTCTGTTTTTATAACTTCTGCGCTTTGATATTGTAATTGATGCAAGTGGGTGCAATTAAATCTTTATTTGGAAACTTGCACCAAAGCAAGTCATTCAGAAAAAAGCCACCAATGTGCTTTGACTCTGGATTCTCACACATATTTGCACTTACAATCAGAGCTTTTGTTCTGTTAAACTAACAAGGGCTGTTTAGCATAAGAAAGAGTTAACACAAGCTGCCTTAGGTTGTGCTAATTTCAGGAATGACACTCGAATGGGAAAAAATCTGCAGGAAACTATGTTGTCCCAATAAAAATGACCAATTTTTATTTTAATAAGTAACTCGTCACAAATAGAAAGGCTTATTGTTAAAAATGATCAATGATAAGCCAACTGTTACTGTCATTCAGTCGTGAAATACTTCTCTGGATTTTCTTAAGTGAAAGAGAGATCACGAAAGAGCAGAGCAGACCTTTAGCTCAAACAACTTCTAAAATAGTCAAAAAAATCCACTACTTTCGGTTGTTGGGCTTTTACATCAGGGTGTGAGACAGCCAGGGACCAAGATCTGCAATTAGGTGTGACACATGGTTTATTAGCATGTCATTAGTAGTGCTGTGACACAGCTATTGATCAACTATCACATTACTAGAGATGATTCAGGTACTGCTGTCTTCATACTTAGCTGTGGACTCCTTTGCGTGAAAGGATATTTATCTGAAGGGTAAACGTGATTCATCTGAGTGAAATGATCTGTTTGCTTGGTCCCACCGCAGGGCTGGGCTGTGAAAGCACAAAGCTTAGATCATGCTGTCGGCTGCTTCTGGAAAGACTACGGGTCAAAGGATTTTTCCTTTTGCTGAGAGATTCTCAACTAAAAGGGAAAATCTTAAATGCAATACAAGACGGTGTGTACCCGGACATGTGTATATATACATATATATATACACACATATGTATAAAGTATAATTTCTTTTTCTTCTCAGAAAGTTCAGGTAGACCATTTTACCACCTATGAAGCAAAGTCATGATAGCACATAGTGGATGTAAGTCAGGTTTACTAAACCTTGCAACAGTTTTAAAAGCCTCTATATTCATCTATCTGGAAAACACCATCTTGGCCTTCTTGAGATCCAAAAAAGACAACTTCAAAAGGGCATTCTTTGGCAGAACACACCTCCAGCACAAGCCAAACCTATTTATAAAGTTCCCATGTCAGGCTATCTTCCTGACAGGAAAGGTCAACCTCTTCATGTGCCTCAAACAAACATGGCAGAAACACTAACCTCAGCCTAAATCTATCGCTATGAGGAAATCAGACTCAATTCCACTGAAAACTTCTTTATTGTCAATGAGACTGGTTTAAATAATGCCTGGGCTAGTGCCTGAAAGATGTCGGGGTTTTTTCTAATGATTGCCACTTGAGGTAATTCAGCATCTCGGGGACAGGTCTCATCTCCTGTAGTAGGACAATTCCCCATTAGCAGAGCACTTTCTTTCCCTCATCCCATCCTTCGGTAAATGATGGTTGTAAAGCTTCTCCAGTCTGACTCGCCTGGAGTTTGTGTGGGTTCCAAAATTTGATTTTAAGATTAGCTTAAGCCCATTTAAGATGAGACTGTCTCTGAAAGGAGACATATTTTCTTCCTTCTCTCCCTTGGCGTTGCATTTTTGTGTCTTTTCATGTGTCAGCACTAGCACTTCCATAGCTCTACGTTCTGATGCAACCTGACTGAAATCCAGCCATTTAACAAAAAAAAAAAAAAAAAAGAAGTGGTCAGCTAATGTTTATGTAAAGGAGTCAGCAGGAACAAAAAGTGGGAGGGGCACAGCAAGGGAAAAGGATGGATTGTCACTTCCAGTGGTTCTTGCTGGATGTGAACCTGCCCTTGGAAGCTGCATGATCTGCAGCTGGAGCACAGCTCCTATCTGCCTCTGCAGAGCTGGGTGTTGTCAGACTGCGTGTCAGACCACAGCCCTTGTTACAATTCCTTCTCAAATTCTGATTTTTTCAGTGTGAAAGCGACTTTCTGATAGCATTCGGTTTGAAGAAAATGTTAGAAAGGCCTTGGGTTTATTAAAGTGTGGAATGCAAACAAATTTCGAAACTAGTTGCAAAATGGCATTTCTGTCCTTTTTTTAGAACCATGTGTACAGCCCTGGGAAGAGAATGAGCCAACTCTGAAAAATATTCCGAATTCTCCAGGATAGTACAGAAATAAGAATGGCTCTGCCTTTTATCCTAGCCTAACTAACCAGGATGCAACTTCCCATTGATCAATACCAGAGTGAAGGAAGAGGAAAAATATTTTCCCTCCCTTCGACCAAATGTGGAATTCAAATGAAAACAAAATAAACCAGACAGATATTACAACTTCCTGCTCCAGTCCTTTTAAAATTCAACTTCACTGACACAAGCTTGGAAAAGAGTCAGTGTCCTAAATTACCATGGAGAGTAAATAATAATTATATTTGCCATAAGAGGAGGTTTTGGGTAAGTTTTGGGTAAGTGTCAGCCTAAGGACAGCAGATGGAACTATCTGTTGGGAGTTTCCCTTTGTTGCTGTAGTAGGTTTTGTTTGGAGAGAAGAAGGGAAGGGAAGGGAAG